>CM056382.1:32638312-32945812 GCA_029718625.1 Synaphobranchus kaupii
AGAGGTTATAGTATCGCTTGTAACAGTACCTGAAAATAAGATATCGAGAATCTTTTGATGTTGATGGGACTTCAGGAAGTAACAGCATGCAAAGGATATGCGACCAAATATGAAATATAATACTTTAAAAATACACTAAAACAAAGGGTTTGAATACTTATGCACATGAAAGATTTCAGTTTTTGATTTTTAATACATTTGCAAAAATTTCTAAAAACATGCTTTCACTTTGTCATTATGGATTATTGAGTGTAGATTGATGGGGAAATAATGGCAATTTTATCCATTTAAAATTAAATCTACAATACAATAAAGTGTGCAAAAAGTGAAGGGGGTTGAATAATTTTGAGTGCAACTGTATGTATTGAGCCAGTGTAGGAACCTCATCTGGAAATCATAGAGTTGAGAGTTCATTTGAATGTGGGTGCAGGACAAAGCGCCCTGAAATAGGTGTCCAATTTGGCATGCGCTTTGCCATAGAGTACTGTGAATTCAAATATACATTTGTGCAACTGTGTTAGAAGCAATCTGCAGAATCCTGGGGAAAACACCTGAAACTCCATAGCATACCATGTTGCCTATGTTAAATTGCAACCTCTCCATTTTTATTTATTGAAACATTCTATATGAATACAACTGCAAGTTTCAATGAATATGGGCTCTCTGTCTAACAATTTAGCATATACACTGGAATTGCTGAATAGCTGAAACTGTTTTGGATGTTTATGTTATGGCATCTGAATGGCCTTTCCACCATCATTGTCATTACCAGTGTTCATATAGAGTTTTTCCCCATAAAAGATAAAATAGTGTTCTCATAATAACAAGTGGAGATGTGTTATTGGAAGGTATAACACCCACCAAACGTATAGATGCCAATCCATCTTTTTCACTGAAATTAGCCTGGTTTGACCTCGAGCACAATATAAATTGTTTCTTTCAGATAAAGTTGTTCAAAATGATTAGAAAACTGATTTTTCTTTAATGAGGCCCTTTTGCCTTGCCTTTGAACCCAGGCTCCGCACCATTGGCTAATAGATGCCCCATACCGTCAAAGTCAGCTTCCAAATGCACATGTTTAATAGCTTTATAAATTACAGAGCACCCGCATCCTCCATTGTACCATGCTTGCTAAGTAAGGATGAGAATAGAATAGAATAGTATGACTTCAGTTGTAGTTGCCAGCAGTAAAAACACGTAGACAGTGAGGCAGACCCACAAAACACAAACAAACATTAAATAAAGAATTCATGCTTTAAAATATTATTGAATCAGATGTTTCACATCATAGTGAAGGTATGAGTGAAGTGGAATACATTATGATTATGATTTAAATTACTATTATTATTAGTATTATGATCAAAATGACATTATATTATATTAAATTAATTGAGCATCAAAAGCAATAACAGTTCCTCGTCTGTCTATACTGTCTTGAGATGTCCAGTGTCATTAAGCAGTCTAACAGCTTTAGGGACACAGCTGTTTCGGGCTCTTTTGGCTTTAAGGGGCATGGGGCATGGGGCAAGGGGCATGGGGCATGGGGCATGGTGTACCCTTGTCACCATTCGATCTGTATCAAGGTACCGGGGCAAATTTCTATCTATAACATAATATAATTATTAATTATAGTTTGACACAACATGGCTTTCTTGATATTACTAATCTGAATAATAAATAATGCAGTTTTGTTTAGTCAGGTTTGATTTCTTTTAAGATATGATTCTAGAAGTAATGGGCAGAGCCAACCATTAACTGCTGTGCAATATGTGAGAATAAGAACTTGGCAGAGTTTTGTTTATCCAAAGCCACGTACAATAAGTGCATACTGAGAAGTCATTCAAACAACCACAAACAGGTCCGATAAAGTACAGTTCTATCATAGCATAGTAGCTAGCCATAGACATGAACATTGAGTCTACTTCACATAGTAAGCTATGGCTAAGTCTTAAGGCTAAGTCAGTAAGTCATGATAAACTACATCACAATCAAGACACTAGTATTACATGAGTGTTAAATAATTAAGGTACAGAATATGAGAAACAAGAAACAAGGGCTAGATAGATCAAACAATCAAATGTATTTATATAGCACATTTCATACAACAATCGAAACTCAATGTGCTTCACATAAAATGAGAGAAAAAAAGGAAAGGAATGAACAAAAAGTGTTTTACTTTACTTTACCCCCAAGAGGTACTTAATTGTTGGGTCAGCCAAGGTACAGTGTGAAGAGGACAAGAGGTGTGTTCAGACCACAATGATGAGATGGCAGTGACTGGGCAGTTCGTAGAGGAATGGGCAGTTTGTTCCACCACTGGGGAGCTAGGGCAGCCGCATTCTGGAACAGTTGGAGAGGAAGAATTGCGCAGGCTGGTAGGCTTGCTAGAAGGGAGTTGCACTAATCTAGGCGAGAGATTACCATGGTCTGGACAAGTAGTTGGGTGGAGTAGGTGGTCAGGTGTGTATATATGTTGTATATGTTGTGTGTGTATTTGTTATATATATATATATATATATATATATAACAGCAGATGTGATAGAACCAAATTTATTTCTGCAAGTTTTATTTTGAAAATGCAGGTCCAACAGAAACCAGTGGTAAAAAATAAAATAAATTGAAAAACAACAAACGGTAGCTCATATTGGAGCCTAACTAAACACGCCGCCTCTCTCCCAAACACCGACTGTACACTGTCGGTCAGCCAAAAGAGAATAAATATCAAAAAAATATGCAAGCATACACGAATCGGGAACTCACACAGTCCAAAACGGTCACAACGGGAACTCGGGCACTCAGACAAACAAAGTTCCTCAGACAAATCATCCATCCTTGAGAATTGAGACAAATCATGCCCTTCCAAAAACTCTAACAATGACTACTTAAAACAACAAAACAACAAAATAAAATCTTTTTTTTTCTGGTGAAAAGTTACATTTAAGGGCTCTATTTTCAAACCAGCGCAAGGGGACGGTATAGTCAAACGCAAGCTTGTTGACAGCATCAACGTCTTAAAACCGGCGCTATGGCGTTTCTCAGCAATACCGCTAGGATCAACAAATTCTCAACATAACATCCTTTCGCTTGCGCTGCAGTGGGATGGGTGGCGCTGTCTGGGGCGTGTTCTAAAATCCTTTCGGCTCAGTGACAATTTGAACCAACGAAAACCCATTGCGTTATGATCAACTGGAACCACCTCTTAGCGGCAACGCAATAGACTCTGGCAATTTGGCAACTTATTCGTCATGTAGTTCTATGTAGTGTCTATAGGTGATGCCAACATTACACTTCCATTTAATGAACAAATAGCCTATAATTATTATTAATTAATTAATTTTAATTTAAACTACTAGAATAAAACAGGACAGCTTACAAGAAACTTGCGATCATGTAGGCCAATAGCCTATAATATATAAATTACACATTGACACAGTTGAATCATAAGCCTACCATTTGAATCATAATTATGCCTACATCACCTAATGTAGGCTAATTAATGCATTCGCCACCTCCTCCCGTGCCTTCCGAACTTCTGGGAGACGAGGTGGTGTGGATTGTGATCCATAAATTACTACAGTCCTAGCCTGTACTTCTGTTGCAAGTATGTCTGATTCCTGTGCGGAAAATCGCTCTTGTCGTTGACGGTCCAGTGCGTTTGGGTTTCTCATTATGAAATTGCATGGAGCGATTGCGTTCCAACTGGCTTTTTTTTAAAGCATGAGAACAACAATTTGATTGGCTACCATAGAGACACACCTTGGACATTTAAACCCAGCCTTTTAGCAATACCGCCATAAGGTGCGCCAAGATTGCCATCATGAAATTACCAAATTTCTCGCCGACACGCCCTCAGAGCGATACCGCCAAGCGATTACTCTTGCGTTCACCATTGCGTTTGGTTTATTAAAATAGAGCCCTAAGTGTTTTAATGTACAAAATAAAGATAATTTGTTAAATTTTTTGGATAATTTCATTTATTTTTTTACTTCTATACCTGCCGAGTGCCAGGAAACACCCTTTCAAAAAAAAAAAAAAATTTAAAAAAATGCCTTGAAAGCCTTCAAAACCTAAAACTAACAATTCCTACTGATAACGTAGGTGTAAAAATTTACTCTTATAATCCTTTTATTTTAAAATATAATTTTTTGGAAAATGTTGGCCCTAGAAAGTTGTGTCCCAGATTTTTGTCAACGCCGTCAGATTTTTACAAAAATGTAATTTATTCATGAAAAGGGTTAGCTATATCCTCAGGACCCCTGTCTTGCTCCATGGTTTCACAGAAGACAGCATAGTTACTGTCCTCTGGTAAGTTAAAATTAAAGAAATAATATTGCTATCAGGCTTGTCTCAAACATGTTTGATCAAACATAACATGAGATGTCCTTCTCCCTCGAAACAAAATAATGTGTAAAATTAAAAATGTGTATGTTCACTAGTATTAAGAGACCTCATAGCAACTCAGAAAAATAAAATGGCTACTCACTATGGCTATGCCATGAAATCAGAAAATATAACATTTTGTCAACTCCATCAGATGCGTATGGTATGGCTCTCCTTCTGCTCACCCCTGTGATGCCCAGTGTGTGGTAGGCTCTGCAGAGAGACTGCCCTTCAAAACCCCTGCACCCTACTTCCATGGGAAAACACCTTGGGTCCTATGTTACACCTGGTGCTAAGTGCCAGTAACGCAAGAGTCTTTGCTAGTTTCAGTCCGACGCAGTGGTAATTTTATCGCCCAGCGCTCACGTTGTTTAAATACCAAAAGAACTTGCGCCCATATCAAGTGAACTGGGCGGGTTCGCCTTAAGACGAGGTGTGGCCAGGATAATTTTTGGCGTATTGCTATCTTGAGGCAGCAAAAAGCATTTGCGTTAAACCACCACAAACCTTATCTTAAGTCATGGCGTCTACATAGGCATGTGCACAATGCGCGTACACCCTCCTGTCTGTTAAACACAAGGGCGCACACAAGCATGCATACAAAATATCAAGATTACATTGTGAAATAAGGATTAATATTTTTCCCAAAAATAAAAGATTTTCTCTCCCGGAATAGACACACATTGTCCCTGCAATCCCAGGAAAGTGTGCTTATTTTAAAGCATTAAGCTACCAGTAAAATGCGTTGGTCACATTTCCATAAGCAGGACATTATAAAACAGGGGAAAATGTGCGTGAACCTATGGGTTCCCAACCTGACAGCTTTAGTGTATTTAGTGTCATCATTATGGCAAAATAACGCTATTTACGTTATTAATCAATATGAGAATGCACGTAATATGAACTTCGGATGAAGCTTGAACTTTGCTAGCTGAAATGCATTGCCTGTGATCTGACTGCTGTGAAAACATGGAATTGATGTTTGACAATGCTTCATTGTATAATCAAACAAAATTCATTAAACAAGTAGGCTAATTTGGCATTTTCTAAGGACAGACGGAAGCCATATTCTGGTAGCATATTCTCAGCGGTTGCAGGTGCTTTTTAACTAAATTAAACCGCATATATTTTCTAAAATAACAGTACTGTTGTAAACTAATGGAAAATATTTTCCTGTTTCCCATTATTATATTTCTGGGAAATGGCAAATAGTTTGGTCAGGAATTACAGGGAACCTGCGCCGGTGTTAAACCCTAATGTTTAAAATTATTATTGTGTATATGAAAACATGTCATAATGGTTAGTCCGAGTAATATTGTTCCTAATATTGATCCATATAGCCTATTCCTTGTGCATGAGAAGGTCTGTTTCCACAGCTGTAAATCGCTCTTTTTGCAGTCTTATTAAATCCGCCATTATATTAGAATCAGAATTCGAGGCGCTTTCTTGTCCCTAGTGACTAGTGAAGAGAAGTGTATGTAACTAGTGAACTAGTTACGCGAATATATGCAAATATGGACTCAACTTAACTAGTTAACACATTGCACTGTTGCTACTTCACAAGTAGTGCTGCTTTAATTACAACATGTTAGGTTTAAAAGGCCACTAGTAGGTTGAAAGGGTGACAAGGTCTGGCTGTGATGCCACCAGCCGGCACTGCCGTGCAACTGCTAAGGTTTCTGATATAGCAAGTACAATGAAAGTGCAAATAGTGGCTCAAAATGGATGACTAGTAAGGTGCAAATCTTTGATATCAAAATGGTTTAGTTGAACTAGTAAAACAAAATGTCGAACATGTTGTGAAAAACAGGCAACTAGTGGGAAACCGCAAATTGGATATCAGGGATATGGAATAAATCCTCAATTGGCTTGCCATATGGGCATGTATGGCTGCCACTGGAACTGGCTCACTTGTCTTCATTGATGATGTGACAGCTGGCGGCAGCAGCGGGATGAATTCAGAAGTGTACAGAAAGATCTTATCTGGTCAGATCCAACCAAATGTCTCAAAACCCATTGGAGAGCACTTCACCTTACAGGAGGACAATAACTCCAAACACACTGCTACAGCAACTTACGAGTTTCACAGGGCCAAAAAGTGGAATGTTCTTGACTGGCCCAAGTCAATCACCTGACCTGAATCCAATTGAACATGGATTTCACTTGCTGAAGATAAGACTGATGGCAAAACTCCCCCAAAACAAACAGGAACTGAAGATGGCTGCGGTACAGGCCTAGCAGAGCATCACCAGGGAAGATACCCAGCGTCTGGTGATGTCTATGGGTCACAGACTTCAGGCAGTCATCGAATGCAAATGATTTGCAAACAGGTAAATATAACAACTTTATTTAAGTTTATGTTAATTTATCCAGTTACTTTTAGTCCTCTAAAACAGGGGAATAAAACTTTGTATAAAATGTATAAAAATGGCTGTAATTCCTACATGGATCACGGGATTTGGATGTAAATACTCCTAATACTATTAAAGCAGACATTCTGCGCTTTAACCTCGCATTCATTGTTTCACTTCAAATCCAATGTGCTGGAGTACAGAGCCTAAATGACAGAAATTGTGTCACTGTCCAAATGCTTACGGCCTCCACTGTAATTAATTAAAGAAAATAGATTTGTACTCTGATAATACATTTTTATCTGAGCTGTATAATCATTCAATTTCCAAACCAAATACTTGATGTTTAGATGCTGACATATGGAAGTGAGCAATCAGTGAGTAAAACTTGAAATTCAACACAAACATATTTACTTGATCATTTTCCATGCAAATCTGTGCTAAAATAGGAAAGACAGCAACAATGTCTATAAACATCACTTATCAGTACAAACAGAAAAAGCTTAAGTTATGTATCAAGATCATTTTTAAAGTTAAATAATAATAATAAGCACACGTTAGGAGAGAAGTACAGTGAAGTAGGAGAGAAGTACAGCCTGAATTGAACTTGAGTTCCATGAATACACAATATTTTCATCATATTTACTGGATAAACCATAATGGCATGGCCATATATGTGTAGGCTTACATGTTTATGCTATAATGAAAGTCAGAGGTTGTGCTCGGAACGTGTGCGAATCCAGCTCTCCTTTTAAATGTGAAATTACTTATAAGGTAGTGCATAGTAATGAATGGAGCGATCACCCACAGGCTTGTGTGGTTTACTGTGATGCAGGAGGCCTTTGAGAAAAAGCCTAATGGCTGCATTGTCATTTGTAATCAGGTCATTTCAGGACCTTTGAGCTTGAGGAAGTCTGAGAGCAGAATGAAGAGAAAGCACAGCAAGCAGCATGTTATCTCGGTGGCCTATAGCAAACGCGACAAACTTCAAAAGCCACATTAGCGGCGTGCCTGTAGCACTCGGAACAATTACACCAGAACAGATCCCTTACTAATATCACCTAAAACAATTTAAATTTACAAGACGCATCGACTCGCTTCCAACTTCCCCCCCACCCCCGACACACTGCGTGTTATTTCAATAGAATAGGAAATTAACACACTGTAGTATTTATGTTATGCTAATAAGGCTTTTATAGCCTCCAGTGCATAAAAAGGAGTGCACTGTTTATCTAAGCCAGAATGTTTTCAGAAACACTATGGTTCACACTATGGTCTGCTATCCATTTAGAAAGCATAACACACCTGTTTTGCCTTCACTTGAATTCAAGGTAACAGTGAAAAGTTCATAAATAAATACATAAATATTTAGAATATTTTAATCTCTAAAATCCATTTAGGTATTTTGTCATTCCATCATATTGAGAAGTATACATTGAATTTCAATTTATCCTATTATATTTCATTGAATAATATAAGAATAAAATGCAGTGAACATTTGTCATCATTCAGTCTGCATATTCTCTATATTCATGTTTTGACACTGCTGTAATATGATATCAAATCATTCACATTATAATTTAAAAAATTACAAATTAAAAAACAAAACATTCTGGGAAAATAGCATCTTATGACACACATATTTTTTCTATGATGTAATCCAAAGGGTTGTTTGAACTGGAATAACTAATATGTGCTTACAGCAGGCATACATCTGCATGTGCTCCGACCCATCGCTCCTTCCTCAAGCGACTCAGAGCAGAGACTTAACGGCATGATAAAAAGCGTACTGGCAGTCCTGCGCTGAAATGAGACAGTAGGTGGCAGGGGAGAGCAGCTGACTGTTGCCGTAGCGATGATGGCAGTGCGTGGCATCGTCGCTGGAACAAAGAGATGTCGGGAATGAGGATGCAGCGCTTCTTATATAGGATCGCTCTTCATCTGGGGACTTCGAGCATAAAAAAGGAAACTGCCAGTATATTTGTGTAGGCATCCAACTGTTTGTTTCTCAGAAAGAAAACATTAAAGCCTTTCTTTTTTGTTCAACATACCCTGTCCCCTATTGATAGTAATAAGAAGTGTGTCAGTGTCATTGTCAAAGTGTCAGAGAAAATAGCAGGTACTTTGATGTAAAAGGTTAGTAGTAAGCACGTAGTAAGGTTTATGTTCGCCATATATAACCAGACTGCCCACTGGTCCCCAAATCATTTTTTTATATATCCTTTGTACATTTTATGTACATATATGTACTATTGTACTATGCTTGCTACTACTCTAAATTTGGAACATTCCTTAATCACTTAAAACGGTAATGTTACAGGGGGGAAACTTCACAGAAATTACTCTTCGTCCACATGGTGTTTGTTGCATATTATGCCATTTATTCAATATATTTACCGTTTACTTGTTAATGTTATTAAAATTTACCACACAGATCTGTCCTGGGCCCCGTTTTCCAAAAGCGTCTTAGAGTGTTTTGTGTTTGTGCTTTATTCATTTTATCATTACAATGATTAAAATTTACTGACATTACAAAAAAAAAGATCATAAATATAGAGTGAGAAATACAAAAAACAAATGACAAAAAACAAACACTGATAATATAAAAACAAAATATCCTAAGATGATCTTTAAGATCCTTTTTAGGACACGGGGCCATGGTCATTAGAACTTTAAAACAACAAGCCAATTACACTGCATCAATCAACCAAATGTTGAGCAGAAACATGCAAAAAATACAATACTGTATATATATATATCCATGAAAACTGTATTTTCTGTCTCAAAACTATGAATACAACCACCACCTGCAGTCTCTGGACAGCAGATGTATGAAGGCTGGAAATTATTATGAGTATGGAACACATAAAAACACACAGTCCCTTTTATGTGTTCTGTTACATCATATATTCCAAGGTTACCACATATAGACCTGGTGCATATTTCCTCATGAAAAAAAAACTATGTAGAGAATATCTTTAACTGTGGTTCACAGTTACACCCCCCCCCCCCCCCCCACACACACACACACACACACACACACACACACACACAAACATACCTTCAGCTGAAGATGCCAACACAGTGTCAGCTTCCGGCTGGTAGAAGTGAAAGGGCTCGACAGGTGGAAAGGTGTATTTTGCATTCTCATTATAAGGACTTTTTCTTTTCACTTTCTTCTTCCTAGACTTTAAAGGTGAAGCCACACATTTCAAAGTTGGGCTTTTAATTGTAAGTCAAAAGTATTAAAAGGAGACATGTTGTGAAATGAAACACAAACTACAGTTAAAGCAAAGCTTCCTTCAGTCTTAAATAGCCCTATTAAGTCTGTCAGAGTAAAAAAAAAAAACGTTTCTATTTGTTTGAATTAAACCAGTCAATTAAATCTTTTTCTGAAGTTATGTTCTTTAAATGAAAAGTATTATTTAAAACTGAAAGACCATTATATTTATTTTTCCCTTATGTACATTTTTTCTCACTTCACATTTTCACTTATCCCATTTAAAACAGGTGGGCAGAAATTGGTTAAGTAATGACTTTAAATGATCAAACCTGCCTGTACTAACAGCCTACTCTATCAATAATCTGCTCAACAAAGAAGATACGACCAAGCAATCTCCAGATAAGTACATACATTGCCCGGCCAAAAAAAAAGAGGCAGTGTTATGATCTGGGGGTGCTTCAATTGGACAGGTCTAGGCTCAGCAACGTTATGCAGCAATAAAATGAAGTCAGCTGAGTACCTGAATGTACTGAATGACCAGGTTATCCCATCAATGGGCATATTCCAGGACAACAATGCCAAGATTCATCGGGCTCAAATTGTGAAAGAGTGGTTCAGGGAGCATGAGGAATCATTTTCACACATGAATTGGCCACCAGAGTCTTGACCTTAACCCCATTGAAAGTTTTTGGGATGTGCTGGAGAAGACTTTACAGAGTGGATTGAGTCTCCCGTCATCAATACAAGATCTCGGCCAAAAAATTAATGCAACTCTAGATGGAAATAAATGTTGTGACGTTGCATAAGGTTGTTGAAACAATGCCACAACTAATTTGCGCCATAATCAAAGCTAAAGGCGGTCCAACGAAATATTAGAGCGTGCGACTTTTTTTTTGGCCAGGCAGTGTATAAAACAATGAACACAGTATGAACACTGTTTATTTTTACATAAGCATAAGCTCCTTTATTCATGTTTGCAAGAAGGATGCCTCTGTACATGTCCAAATAATCACATGGGGCTGCTCTGAGGCACTGATGAAACAAACTAATATATTTCATTTGATTATGACCATGACAGAATGACAGAGAGCACCTTAGAGCTCTGTAATTATGCCTTGGCAGGCCCCAGGCTATCTCCAGGTGTGAGTGGTGCAATGGAAACTTGCAAAGGCAACCCAAACATGCAGAACAGAATTCCAGCTTGTCATTTGCACAGCAACTTTCACATACTGTATGTCAACAGGCAAGTGAAAATAGAAGTATCCATGCAGATTTCTAAGTTTCACTAAGCCACGCATGTACAGAAGACTGTAACATTGTGAACATTCAGAAAAATATCGTTCTGTAATGTTTCCAACACCCAGAACAATATCCTCCTTAAATTCTGGAAGAAAAAAAGTTTATTTATTGAATTTTTTTGTGACATAATACAAATGTCTTGGATGACAAAAAATGTACGGCAGTGCAAATATTTTCTAATATGTGATTTATTTTATTTTTATTGAATGTTCCTTGAAAAGTTTAGGTTTCAGCATAGTATAATATTTGAATATTTATCAGTAAACAATAGAAACATATTTTCACAAAACAACATACCCAGTGTAACCCAGAACAAGCAAATTCACAACCGTAATAAGCCAAGTGTTCATTCAAAAAAGAATGAACCATCTGTAATAGTGCTCCCTTTACCAAAAGATTGGTATCCAGAACATGATGTTATGTAAATAAATGACAATGAATTTCTGATTACATAAAAATATATATGAAAGACTGAGTCTTAAAAAAGTACAGAAGCAAAATGTGGCTAGCTCCATACCAACATCTTATTTCGTTTGTAATAAAAAAAAAAAAAATACATACATACATAAATAAAACAAATTTGTATTTGTTTTATCTAGAAGAACTGCTAGGCCAGGGAACTCAAACCTGGAGAGCCATATAGGACTCTATTTTGATGATCTTAACACATGGTCTAAAACACAAGGCGCAAGTGCATTTCGGGCGTGTCAAACTCCACTTTTGCTAGTTAGAGGGTGCATACTTTGAGCGCAAAGTAAGGCACAAGGTCCAAATGGGCTGAACTTAACCTCTTAATTAGTTATAGGTGTGTCTTGGGCGTAACATGCAATAAACCAATTAGAGTGTCATCTCCCATTCCCTTTAAAAGTCACCTGCGTTTGCACCATGGCGAATTGCTAATATAATGGTGGTTTTAAGCGATTTACAGCTGGCGAGTGTGCAAGGTTAAAGTGTGCAAGCAAGGAATAGCCTATATGGATCAATATTATTCGGACTAACTATTATGACGTGTTTTGATATACACAATAAGAATTTTAAACATTAGGGTTTAACACCGGCACGGGTTCCCGGTATTTCCTGACCAAACTATTTCCCGTTCCCCAGAAATATGGGTAATAACGGATATCAGGAAAATATTTTCCATTAGCTTACACTAGTGCTGTTATTTTACAAAATATATGCGGTTTAATTTTGTTTAAAGTACCAGCAACAGCTGAGCATAAGCTACCAGAACTTCCCTTTCATCTTAGAAAATGCCAAATTAGCCTGCTTGTTTAACAAATTTAGTTTGCTTATATAATGAAGCATTGTCAAACATCAATTCCATGAGGCTGTTCTCACAGCAGACAGATCACAGGCAATGAATTTCAGCTAGAAACATTCAAGCTTCATCCGAAGTCATATTACGTGCATTCTAATATTGATTAATAACATAACAGCCTTAAATGATGTGCTGGTGATGTTCACATTATTTTGCCTTAAAGGTTGTATCAGCGATTTTGGGTGACGTCACTTCTGAAGCGAAATCCCAAACAAACATACTTATGAATAATTATGTTATGTTTTTAAAAAATAGTGTTCAAGCATCCAGAATTATAACCACGTTAATAACGTTTGTAAGAAACCAAACCGTTTGTAAATCCGTCAAGATTTCAGCGAGATAAGAGTATTAGCGTTTGTGCAGATCATTGTGATTGGTTGGAATACTGTTTATTTTGGTTTTGAGTGGTTGGTAGTACCATTTGTTTTTGTGTATGATCTCGGAGCATAGGCTGCCTACAGAGACGCGGTTTTTTGACGGCCTGCTTATGGGGCGGGCAGCTAGCGGATCGTGAGGAAAAATCAGATGAATGTGATCATTTATGTTTCCACCCAAAATCGCTGATACAACCTCTTCCTACCGAGGGCAAAATAGGCCAAATTTTGCCTGTTTTCACTAGTGACAAACAAAGGTGGTTATCTCAAAAACTATAAATGGTACAAATATGGTTCATGGCTTTTATTAAAGCAGACACCTGCAATATTACGACTAAGCAGTGAGAACTCATAGAAATCCAGTTTTTGATACTTAACTACAACAATTTATGTACAGAAAATATAAAAAAACTAAAAAACGGGTACCTACATTCAAGTTTAAGAATTTTTACCTGGGGAGCTACAAATGCAATCAAGGAAATGACTCCTCTATCTGATTCATCAATATGCTGCCTACCTCTGGTAACAATCTGGTGTCAATATCTCAAACCATTCAAATTTTACAGGGTTTTTTTCAGGTGAACCTTTTTCGTTATCCAAATGGTGCCAAATGGTGCCAAATGTGCCAAAAATGGCAATGTTCCAGAAAGGTCTCAATATGATTTATTTTTCAGGTTTTTACAATAAAATGAGATAATTTGTCAATATTGGCAATGAAAGTTCATTTTTAGACGTGTTCTTGGTGTTCTGCATATTACACAACTAACTACCCAAGGTTACAAAAAGCTGTCAAAACCCATGTAGCAGCACAGTGAATCTTGTGTATTTCACCAGAGCCCCATTAGCCAGAAATGAGTCCAGGAATGTGCAAACAGGTTTTCAAATGAATAATGGGAATAGTATGAAACTTCCCTACACATTAATGCTTGCCAGTCCTGTCCTTTATTCTGTTGCCACCTCCTATGACAGGGACGTTGGGGTTGGGTTTTAGGAGGCAAAACTTTATACATGACAAACATATATCAACTATATACAAGTGCACTAAGGTGTACTACTAAAAGTGCAGTGGATAAAAAATCAAAAGTCCACCAGTTTCCTAGATAAAAAATAAAAACACCCCTGCTGTAACAAATAAAAAGATCCTTGCCTCTAATTGCTGAAGTTACCGTATTTACACAAAGAAAGTACAAAATGGCAGGGTCCAAAAAGCTAAAAAAAATGAACTAAAAACAAAAAAAGGTAAAGGATCAAAACATGGGGGTGGAGGTTGAGGAGAGATTATTTAACCATTCATACAGAAGCCATTTAGACTACACATTCCCTCAGGAGAGCAATCTGCATCATTACAAATCCCACTAACCCTGTCCATGGAATTGTCCACCATGTTGATATACCCATTAGTCCCCCTTATACAACAACAATCAACAATAATAATAATCAACAAGTACTCCCTCATGTTATCATGTTCTCTCCCTCATACCATGCATAAATTACCATTTTGTTTACCTGCACAGCCTTCTGTACTGCATACAGAACAATTTACTCAGGTGGAACAATGACTTTACTAAACACTTCCACAAGCCATTTCACACTCAAAAAAATCGTTTTAGTAGCTCATCTCAGACACAAATAGATAGCTAGCTGCTTGTTACCTGTAATTTTGCTTGCATTACATTACATTACATTTATTTAGCAGACGCTTTTATCCAAAGCGACGTACAGTAAGTGCGCACAGAGACATCAAGATCACTACAGAACAGACAAGGCAAAGCACATCCTTCGCATAATGTAGCAGCTATCCCTAGCAATGAACGTCGACTGTAGTTCACAGTAAGCTGTGGGCAAATCAGCAACACCACACTTCCATTCCTAATACTCGTATAAACTATAATAAACAGACAGGAAAACACAGGGATGCTTGCTAGCTTGCCACTGTAAAGGCAATACTATCTATATTAATTTAGCTGAGAGGGACCGATTTTATGCATAAGTATATAAGGTTAGTTAGCTTCACAGAAGAAACACAGGGATTCACGCATTGCAGCTAAATTTCCTTCGATGCTTACACCAAACATCTGTGTTGTTGGCAACGCCACGTAACACGTGCGAGTTTGTCAACACAGACAATACACCCTAAGTTTACTTCATAAATTATTTATCATACCGTTGGAATGTGCAATTTGTAATATTAATTGTATGAAAAACAATAAAATACAGTTGACAATGTAATTACGAACCCGCATGGCATTGCGTGAATTCACACTGGTATATCGAAAAATCGGTAATACCACCAGCCCTAACGACGTTACCTGCCATGGCGAAATTCAATGCGTTTATAGCATAACACTGTTAGTATGATAAAACAACTTACATGTCAGCAACATCATCTCGGTCATCAGTGGATTCAGCGTCACTGAGACAGGATGAGTCTCCCTCGGCAAAAACATCTTCTGGCTTATCCAGTTCGTCTAGCACTTGGTGCACGGATAAACGCCTCAAAAATCTCGACATAACTACACAAAAACTTTATCAAAAATACTCTAAAGTAAAAAATGTAACTGCGGGCCTTACCTAATTAATTGTGCTTTGCTAAACGGAATGTAGCGAGCTACGCTACAAGGTAAAAACACTGCGCCATTTTGGTTCGATAATTACGCGTGGGTCGCCACTTCCTCATACGCACGGCTCGATTTCCTTTTTTTACGACTGCTTTGTGTTGATTGTGGGCTCCTTTGAAAGATAAGAGTCTTGGCTTTTCGCTGGAATATTTGACAGACAGTTTTAAAACCCAATGGAAAGCAAATAATACTCAGAGTGGAGGCGGGTGGAAGACGGTTTTTCCCACTTCAGATAGGCCTATTGTGCTATCAGTCAAAGAAATACACCCAATTGACGACGGTTTTGCATAAATCTCTGCAAGCACGTTCAGAACTACTCTGGCTAACATATACTAAGCCATGGGATTGGTACTCCAGAAACTGGCTGAGTTTCACAACGCCAAAGTGAACACAGCCGAACGAGTCGTAATCAAGTGCAAAAAAGCACAAGTCGGTTTAAAATTGGAAAAAAATAATGTACAGCCGTATGAAAGTTTTAAAGTATTTTTTCTTGAAGCCTAAAGGTATAATGATTTTTCAAACCAAAGTTTTGTGAAATACAATTAAGCAGAACAGTTTACCAGCACATTGTTTATGGTGTGACATCAAGCTGCAATACATGTTTGAGAATTAGGTCCGAGTTTCCAACGTTATTTACGAAGTTTTATCCCGACGTTTTGGGCTTAAAAACCACTTTCCCAGAAGGAATGGATATATCTTAAGGATATTTAATCAAAATATTGAGGTGAGCAGTTTATTATATATTATTAAATTAATGAAATGTGTAATGTAATAATTTCCGTCACGCCGGCGTGACCGCTAGGGGGCGTTTGGCATTAAGAGGTTAAAGGGTATCAAAGTATTTTTTCTAAGTTTTTTTATAAGTATTACTCCTGGTCCAAATCTTGGCAAATTACTGCAGTCAGCACAAAAAAGTGTAAACTTTAAGAATCTGGCTCAAAAGTTTCTCTAGTGGTAAAACGTTAGGTACTGCACGTTCAATCTGTGATTGGCCAGAAATTTCATCTAGCTGACGTATTCCTCATGGTGACAAAATAGAAACCTGTACAGCTACGCCCACCGATAGTTTGCTGGCTACACCCTGAAGTTTTGGAGCGAGGGCAGGCAGCGCAGCGGTTGATCTGCATTGAGAGGAGAGAGGGAGCGAGCGATATAGCTAGCTTACAGTTTAGCTTTTTTGAATATTCTAGTTATAGTAGCCTATTTATTTTTGGTATATTTTTTTTATAGTTAGCTTGATAGTCCAATTTCCGTTAGCTTGATAGTCCGTTTTTCAGTCTAGCTTAGCAAGTAGCTAGCTAGTTTATTTTTTTAAATAAATATATAGGCTACTTTATTAAAAATAAATATATAGTATAAAGCATATGAAAACTGCGTCTCTGACAGGGACGTGGAGAGCTACTCTCTGTGTTGCATGCACGGTGTGGATATTTCCTGTATTTTTATGTTAAAACAAAACTAAATTTTATGTTCTGACGAGGTAAGTAAAGTATCTATTGTTTACTTTGTTCACACTGTGCCCTTGCTGGCCAGTTTATGTCAAATATTTTTTGTAAACAAATTATTACTCGCGCTGCACGACACCGTTCAGTATGACTATGGACGAGAGCAGTTATTTACATTTTGTTGGTTAACATTTAGTTAACAGTTAATGAAGTCACTTTTAAAAAATATTGTTGAATTTATGTTTTAGGGTATATTATTGCTATATGTGGTATTTCCTGCAGAAAGGGTGGATTTGGGTCAAATAGTTGAGGAGTTGGAGTATATGCATGCTACACATTTAGCTTTGCAACGTACGTCCCTAACATACATTCTCTCTTGGAGAGTTCAGTGCAGTGACCACATGTGCACCCGTTGAAATGGAAACCCAATATTGTTGATATCTTGCAGGTAGTGTGATTGCCTACAGCCTTTGTAAAATGAGTAGCGTACATGGCTTGGGTAACTACTTGAACAGTGTGTGATTTTCTGTTTGCTGGCCGCTTCATTATAAGCTCAACCGGGGGCTCAGCAGTAGCTTGAGCTAGCGTGTTTTTTGTGTATGCGTGAGAGAGGTAGCGAGAGAGAGAGAGAGAGAGGAACAAAGCCACCGCTGTGAGTGCTGTCCAGAGTAGAAATTAGCTTTTGGCTACTAGTGAAAAAAAAAAGCCGGGGCGTGGTTTGATACCTGGAGCTCAGCCCCTATATTATTACCTTATCATGCCCAGATTTTGGCATTTTTCGAATTTCAAAAGGGGGCGGGGTCTAGCGAAACCAGCGTGTTTTGTTACCCTTTAATGATGATACTAAATACACTAAAGCTGCCAGGTTGGGAACCCATAGGTTTACGCATATTTTCCCCTGTTTTATATTGTCCTGCTTATGGAAATATGACCAATGCGTTTTTACTGGTAGCTTAATGCCTTAAAACAAGCCCACTTTCCAGGGACAATGCGCATCTATTCCGGGAGGGAAAATGTATTATTTTGGAAAAAAATATGAATCCCCGTTTCACAATGTAATATTGATATATGAATGCATGTTTGTGTGCGCCCCTGTGTGTGTAACAGACAGGGGGGTTGTGCACACACCTAATGTACTTCATATTGTGCAGTTAAAATAACATTGAATCAACTGCGACATGACTTAAGACCAGGTTTGTGGTGGTTTTAGCGCAAGAACTTAATGCTGCCTCAAGATAGCAATACGCAAAAAATTCTCCTGGGTGGGTTGGTCATCTTAAGACCAACCCACCCAGTTCACTTGCTAAGTTCATTTGGTATTTAAACAATGTGAGCGCTGGACGCTAAAATGACCACTGCATCATTCTGAAACAAGCAAAGACACTTGCGTTTGGGTTACCGCCGCTTAGCGCCGGGTGTAAGATAGAGCCCATAGAGCCTGCAGCTGTCCCAAGCTAAACAAAAATGCACAATTAAGTCTATTGAAAATATTTGCAAAATAGTAGTATAGTAAATCTTAAAATATACTCATACAAATAGTATGATTCACGTATATTTACATTTCAAACACTTTAAGTGCATTTACCTGTCATGCACACAGCCACTGTATTTTAGGGGCTGAGACGATGTGTGAATGATGATAGATCTAACAGGCCTGTGATTGGCTGTTTGGATTCTCTCTTGAATTTTTCATCAGTTAAACTCAACACTCAATTCAACCAGTTGCATCTAGCCTTGTGGAGACAGATTGAAGGAGTTAAGCCTACTAAAAGAAAAAAACAAAGTGGCACGGCATAGTTCTGTTTCATGGGGTGCAGCTCCTTCCTGCATGGATTGCTTCCAGGAGCGCCTGTCAAGTGCAATATTTTCCCAGTTGGTTGATGTGATGTGGTCTTGATATTGTCCTTAAAACATATATTTTGTCTACCAGGGGCTCGCTGACCTTCCTTCAGCTGGGAGTATAGGATGTCTTTGGGGAGACGTGTGTTGGATATGGAGATGACATGGCCATGCCTTCTGTAGGTGGTCCATGATTCTGCTCCATACAGTAGGGTGGGGAGGACAACAGCTCTGTAGACCAGAAGTTTTGTTTAGGCCTGTAGGTCTCGGTCTTCAAAGATTATTTTCCTGAGTCTGGTGTAGGCTCCACTGGCACAACTCAGGCAATGGGTAACCTCCGAGTCAGTGTCAGCTTTTGCAAAAATAAGGCTGCCAAGGTAGGGGAAGTGGTCACCATTTTCAAGCCACCCCACCACTTTTCTGGAGGGCTGTGCAGATCACTGGTTAGATGGGGGTTGATGTAGGGCTTGAGTGCTCTTTATGTTTAAAGCTAGGCCCAGGGCTCTGTATGCCTTGGCAAAGAATGTGCAGAATGTGCTGCGATGCCGTTGTCATCCACGTACTGAAGCTCTAAGATGGTGGTGGTGCTGACTTTGCTTTTGACCTTGAACTGATTAAGGTTGAAGAGCCGGACATCTTATTACAGGATTGGGAACCCCAGTGGCAGCTCTTAGCCAATGAGGTGAAGTATGGCAGCAACAAAGATGGCAAACAGGGTGGGTGCAATGATGCATCCCTGCTTGACCCATTTCCACAGTGAAGGTCTCAGACTCGGAGCCACTGTTACTGAGCACTGTGGCTTACATGCCGTCATGAAGAAGCCTCAAAATTCGGACGTACTTCTCAGGGCAGCCGAACCTTGATAGTATACTCCACAGAGCTTAGCGATCTAGTGTGTCAAAGGCCTTTGTTAGGTCTATGAAGGCTATGCACAGAGGCTGCTTTTGTTCACAGCATTTCTGGAGTTGGCATGCAGTGAATATCATGTCTGCTGTACCTCTGGATGGGCGGAAGCCACACTCAGACAGTGGTAGCAGTCAGTTTGCGAGGACTTGCAAATACTTAGCCGGTTATTGATAGGATCGAGATGCCCCTCTAGTTTCCACATTCAGCCTTGTCTCCCTTCTTGAAAATGGTCACTATCAGAGCATCCCTGAGCTCTGGGGGATGTGGCTGGTGATGTTCAGTTTGGTTGTACTGTCGTGGTTGAGGAGTTCCTGAAAATGCTCCTTCCATTGAGCATTGATTGACTCATTGTCCTTCAGCAGCTCCTGCCCATCCTTGTGCAGGGTGTTTAAGCCGCGTTAGCTTTGACTAGGGGTGGGAATCGCCGAGTAACTCACGATACGATACTATCACGATACGTTGCCCACGATAACGATGGTATCACGATACAGCGATTCTGCGATTCTCGATACATTGCAAGACAATTCATCTACAATATATCACGATATCTGTGTAACTGAAGAAGAAAAAATACCACAAAAGGCAAAAAGCAGGAATTATGTATTTATTCACTGCATTGTGGTGTCAGTTTCACAGAATTTGACAACTGAGATGAAACGATGTATACCATATTTCAACGACAACATATTTCTATTTTTTATCTGCATTAATTTATTCATCCCCCTTTCTCTATTGTAAATTATCGTTCTTGGTGTAAATGTCTTTTTGTGAATTGTAGAGAAATCTGTAGCAGCAGCGAACATTTTAAAACTTTACAACAAAGTATAAACATATCCTTTCTGTAATTATTTGTCAACTGTTTAAAACATTCATTGAAATGATATGTTGTTCCATGAGCCGAGGCCATTTTTGTTATTTGACATTTAAAATTTGAATGACCACAATCTCTTCACATGCTAAGATGAAAAAACACAGGGCCAAGTTACATTAAATAATTTAGGAAAGTTTGGATAGCATTGCTTTGGAATAGAGCTAGTTTAATTAGTGTGAGCTACAATAGGCAATATTATTAATTGTAACTTGGCCACATTTTGATATCAATACTTTTAAAGGCAGGCCTAGTTTTTGCAATTTCGAATTAAGGACTCACATTGCTTTGCAGGCTATGCGTGAGTAACTTGGCATTTTTTTTACGTTGAAAACGTATTTTTTGGTGAGATAATAACCATAACATAAGTAGCCTAATGTATTTAAATAAGTTTTTTTTTTTTAAACGTACAAAAGAGTGTGTGTTTCTACACAGTAACAGCAACGTATTTTAGCCCTAAGTGCAATAATTGGTCGCTGTGGAAATGTGGACTGTACGGGACTTTGGCGAAATGTAACAAGATAAACTCTTCACGGTTAATCTGAAAACAGCTGTAGCTCAATATACTTGAGCTGTAGCTCAAGTACTTGCTTTCCTAAACATATTTATACAAGAGATTTTGGAGAAAGAAAATGAGGTATCTTCTAAACCGAACGTGCATCAGGTACAAACATGCTTTTACTATGTTTTTTTCAAATATTATTGTTTCTATACGTGAACATGATTTTCTTAGCGTGTATAAACGGTGCATTTTACAGTCTGTGGCTGTGGCAAATCCGTTTAGAGCGCCTGCATGGTTTAATAAAAATATCGATATTTGGCGCCAGTGTATCGATAACGTATCGCAAGAAGAAGTATGACGATATATTCCAGTATCGATATTTTGTCCCACCCCTAGCTTTGACTATAGACAACCTTGGTGGCACTGAAAAAGCCTTTGATGTTACCAGAGTCTAGGGCCAGTTTATGGATTTCCAGAGCTTTTTCCGTCCACCAGGAGTTCTTAAGCTCCCTCACCCTGTGCTGGACATCCACTTGGCTTTGGAGTGAGCCACTCTTTTAGCCTTGCAGTTGGTATCATTCTGTCAGGCACAGAAGGATTTCCTTTTCTTGGAGATGAGCTGTTATATCTCTGCGTCATTCTCTTCTGTTTTCTGGACCCAAGGGTGTTTTTTCTGGACCCAAGGATAGTGGATTTCAGTGTTCTTTGAGGTAGTCAGGAAATTGCTGTTGGAGGCTTACCCCAAGAAAGGCGTGAAGTCGCTGCTGGGTGGCAGTTTCTGGAACGAAAATAGTTCACCTGAAAAAAAGCTCTGTAGAACTTGAATGGTTTGAGATATTGACACCATATTTTTAGCAGAGATAGGCAGCATATTGAGGAATCACAAAGAGGAGTTATTTCATCCGTAGCTCTTGTAGCTCATCAGGTAAACAATCAGAAATTTGAATGTAGGTACCTGTTTTTTTTTCACAATTTCTGTACATAAATTGTAATTAAGTAGCAAAAAGTGTATGTATATGAATTATGACTGCTTAGTCATAATAGTGCAGTTCTCTGTTTTAATAAAAGCTATGAACCATATTTGTAGCCTTTACAGTTTTTGAGATAAACAGCATTGTTGGTCACTAGTAAAAACAGGCGAGAAATAGTATATTTTGCCCTTGGTATTAATATTAGCCTACAGTGTGATTCGTTGTTGCAATCAGATGTTTGACAGCCTCTGTCAACAGTCTTGACTACCTTCCCCCAACAGTCCTTCCCCCATTACCGTAACATTGTCAGTGACAAAAGACGCTATAAAAGACTCATGTTGTATCAAAACAAACTTTTAAGAAATAAAAACAGGCACACGGTAACCATGTTTTATTATTTTTTATTATTTTTGTTCAATTAAAGGTTGTATCAGCGATTTTGGGTGACGTCACTTCTGAAGCGAAATCCCAAACAAACATACTTATGAATAATTATGTTATGTTTTAAAAAATAGTGTTCAAGCATCCAGAATTATAACCACGTTAATAACGTTTGTAAGAAACCAAACCGTTTGTAAATCCGTCAAGATTTCAGCGAGATAAAAGTATTAGCGTTTGTGCAGATCATTGTGATTGGTTGGAATACTGTTTATTTTGGTTTTGAGTGGTTGGTAGTACCATTTGTTTTTGTGTACGATCTCGGAGCATAGGCTGCCTACAGAGACGCGGTTTTTTGACGGCCAGCTTATGGGGCGGGCAGCTAGCGGATCGTGAGGAAAAATCAGATGAATGTGATCATTTATGTTTCCACCCAAAATCGCTGATACAACCTTTAAAGGGAAAAAAGTAACGCACGATCAATGCATTTTACTCATATTTGTTCCTAGCGGCAACTGCTAGCTGATTTTTTTAAAACTTCAATCACATGTTACGTTGCTCCAGTTGCACATTATTTCAAGCACTTCCCACTTCTGTGCATGAGATCTATCAATTAATTTCTGCTGCTTTTTTCAGTTTTCAGTGATTTTAAACAACTTTGCCGTGGCTGCTCTCTGATTTAGCAAATATTTTCTGTGAGAAACACCCAGCCTTATTAATAGCCTATCCATCCATCCATCCATCCATCCATCCATCCATCCATCCATCCATCTATCTATCTATCTATGAAAATGCATAAACAAAGTTTGCTATGAAATACTGAGAGCTACATATGTAAAACAGGTAAGACTATACATTTCCTGGATCATACACTCAACAAGTGTGCAAAATCTGAGGGTGATATGCAGAACTATGAAAGGTCTATGACGCAAAGCAGTGTACGCAGTTGTTGTTCCTTAGTGGCTCTAAAATGGCTAAATTGTGCACTGCTGTAAATCATAAAATAATATTTTTAACAACAAATCAACTGTTTTGACTCACTTTTACATAATACTCAAGTGGGAATCACTATTTCTTCATCAGTATCGGGGTATAGATATCTATGGGTCCAAAAACCTATCCAAAACCTGTCATAAAATGAATAAAATACCTTTAAAATAAAATACATTTTGTCCGTTATAAAGCAGATAAATCTGCCCCTTATGATGGTTTAACATGAAAAATGGTTTTGATATCACGCTGGTACACACACCTAAATATGGAGCCTAATCATTCAGTCTTGCACTTCAATAAAACATCACTTTTTTTCTGTGCTCTACAGTTTGTAATCTTTTGCTGCATGCCCTGGAATGACATTTATCTGTAGCGTGTTTCACAAATGCTGCTATTTATAATCACAATATTGCTATTTTAATTAGTATTTTCCATACCCTAAGTGACAAGTATAGGCTAGGGAGATACCAATGTGCCATAGTCTGCAGTATGTACGATAAGATTACAATAAAATAATATTCCACCATCAGGAAAATGCTGGCAATATTATAGCTTCACAGAAAATTAGCGCATCAAATATAAAACATGACTGAGCCACATATGAACGCTTACACTACAATATCTGAAATTGTTACAACTCCAGTTAGACTAGCGGTAGGATGTGGATGTGTTTCTGTGGCTCTACCCTAAGGCAGGACAGAAATAACAACTGATCAGGGTAAGGTGCAAAGTGTTTAAACAAAAAAACAATGACATAGTCTATTCACAAAATATTCAATCACCATACAATATATGCCAAGACAAACAAGCTAGGGAACTGGAGCATGAGTGATGCCACAGGAAAGAAAGAAATAAACCAAAACTAAGCAAACTCATAGAGGACTATAATACCTAACTAAATAATAAAGAAAAAGGCCACAAATAAAAGCCTAATCCTGCCTAACTACACCATCTGTCCAAAGGTTAAATACAAGGGGTGGCATTCACTCTTAACCGAGCATGTCAAGACAAAGTAATACCTATGTGTAGCAAACAAAGCAATGTATTGGGACCCTTATGTGCCCCAGCTCCCAAACACACACAAGCACATGGTTGTCATACCCAAAAATAGGAAACATGCACATGCAGAAATTACTACACTTAACAAAACAGTCGTATGGTGCAGACCAATATGATGTCCAGCCAGCCGGCGAGGGAAATGGACTGGGTTTTTTAATTGAAAGGTGAAAGGCTCTGATTGGTTGAGGCAAAAAATGACAGGAAAATGAGTGACAGGAGGAACAGCCAATGGATAATAGGAACCTAGAACAAAGGATAGGAGAGAGAAAGACAAAGAGAAACAATACATGCATACATGCGGGGATGAAACACCCCTACCCACAAAACCAAACTTATCACCTTGGGTTCTATCTTGACGATCTTAGCGCTTTGTCTAAATGCATGGTGTAAAGTGCATTTAGGGCGTGTCCAAGTCCACTTTTGCTAGTTTGATGGCGTGTTTTTTTAGCGCGAAGCACGGCGCAAAGTGCAAATGGGATGAACCTAGTCTCTTCATTAATTATAGGTGTGTCTTGGGCATGACATGCAATAAACCAATCAAAATGTCATATCCCATTCCCTTTAAAAGCCTACTTTTCCACCTTGGCGGATTGCTTATGATGGCGAAACAGACATGCTCATGCGTGTTTAGTGCGATCAAGGAATAGGCTATATGGATCAATAGTAGCCTATGATCAATATTATTCGGGCTAACCATTATGAGTTCCCGGTAATTCCTGACAGTGCTGTTTACAAAATATATGCGGTTAAATTTCGTTAAAAGCACCTGCAACAGCTGAGAATAAGCGACCAATTGCTTCCGTCTCACCTTAGAAAACGCCAAATTAGCCTCCTTGTTTAACAAATTTCATTTGATTATGCAATGAACTCATGTTCAAGCGTCATCCAAAGTTCATTAGGCTACCTGCATTCTAATTTTGATTAATAACATAAATAACTTTATTTTGCCTTAATGATGACAGTAAATACAATAAATCTGTCAGGTTGGCAACCCATAGGTTCAGCATATTTTCTCTTGTTTTATAATGTCCTGCTTATGGAAATGTGACCAACCTGTTTTACTGGTAGTGTAATGCTTTAAAACGATCCACTTTCCCAGGAAGACTGTGAAAAGTGTGATTTTCAGCAGGGGAAACAGACCTGCTCCTGTAAAGCACACATGCAGATAATGGCATTAAAATTAATTGTAAATTAATTCTGTAACGTGCTGCAAATTTCGTTTCTAATTAGACGCTTAGTTCTCTTTAATATCTTTTTTTCAGTTATGGAATAACAGGTGAAATCAGCGGGGTTTTAATAAGCTGAGGGTATGGAAACCTTGTCACTGTAATTTAAAAAATATGAAGGACGAAGAATATCTAAGGTTACAATTCAGTTAACATGATGACATTTATCTCCGTTTTTTAACCATAGGCTATCGAAAAAACCTTATGCACAGCGAGTCCGCTCTAGCCTAGGCTATTTGAAAAACAATAAAAGCAATATTCACTGGACAAGGTTTTGAACTTTTTTCAGTCACAAACCATTCTATTTACTTACAGGCTGTATTCCTAGATAAACAGAGCTGTATTGTAATGACATCTGAAGCGCATTTTCAGAACTCAAATGTCCATCTATTGCAGTGCGCGAGTTTTCCATTGAATGACAATTCACACATTAGGTGCAAATGACAATTTGCGCATTAGGCTTGATATAGGTGTTATCAGCTCCTTTTTAATGGATAGCCATTGTCCCGTACCATCGCACATCGCCTGGATGTTGATGGAGTGGGCTGAGAGCAATGTAATGTGGCATCGTTTCCCTTCGCTGAGGGAAAGGTATGTGGACCTATGGAACCTTTTATTATTATGCATTTTTGATATAGCCTACACAATAATAATATTTCACATTGTGATCTAGATATTTTAGTCATGCTTGTGCGCGCCCCTGGGTGTAATAGACAGGAGGATACGCATGTTGTGCACACGCCTATGTAGACGCACTTATATGCGCCATTAAAATAACATGTAAACAACTGCGACATGACTTTAGACCAGGTTTGTGGTGGTTCTAGCGCAAGCGCTTTCTGCTGGCTCAAGATGGCATTACGCCAAAAATAATCCTGGCTACTCCTCATCTTAAGACCAACACGCCCAGTTCACTTGCAACGGGGGCAAGAATACATGGTAGTTAAAGGACGTAAGCGCTAGGTGTTATAATGAACCTAGCGCCGGGTGTAAGATAGCAAAGACACTTGCGTTTGGGTTAGCGACTTCAGACCAGGTATTTGGTGGTTTTAGCGCAAGCGCTTTCTGCTGGCTCAAGATAGCAATACGCCAAAAGACACTTGTGTTTGGGTTAGCGCCGCCTAGCGCCGGGTGTAAGATAGGGCCCCTTATGTTTGATTTACAAAACAATTCAACGGGTTACATTCGTGGCAGACACAGGACTTGTAATTTTTTGAAGAAGGATAGCTACGGGAAATTTAATAAAGTACTCATTATGTTAGGCAGGAACTAGTTATCAGACTAAGTTTTAGGCATGGGTGCAACACGATCAACGATTACCTTCTCAAATGGTTCACCCATAACAGGGATTGGACAGAGTGGGGCAGGAGGAATAACCTTTTTTGTTTTTCCAGGAAGTTTTTCCAGCAAGTCCTACAACACGGTACCACGTCTGACTTCAAACCAGGCCAAAATAAATGTTTCAGGATAAGGTTAATGTTCTAGTGACTAGACCAGAGGTGGGCAACAAGGACTGTATCCGTTTCTGGTTTTCATGCCAACTTCTTGCCTTAATTACATAATTAGCCCAAACATTTACACCATCTGACATTTTAGCTATATTTCCTGATAAGCACATGAATGACAGCCAAAGACTGTTCTTGTGTCCCTATATGAAACATTTTACTGTGACCTAATCTACGGATGAACCTGTGTTAGTGTATACATACTGCCAGTTAACTCATTACGGTGGAATTGGTGGAAACAAAAACCTGCATACACACTGGCCCTCCAGGACTGGAATTGCCCACCTCTGGACTAGACCATTGGTTTTCATGGGCCACGCTCAATATCTGCTGGCGGTAAACTGTAGGTACAACAATCTAATACACTGAACCCCAAACTAGGCCTGTGGAAAGAGGAGGCCCATTTGTGCCTTAAAGGGGACATGAAGCACTCAGTAAAGTGGCTCTGGTTCGTTAGCTTTTAACCTTAAATTAGATATGACCGTGTGTTCAAATCTCAAAGTGACACGTATTTGCTGGAAGAAGAAGTTGAAATTAGCTTTTTTTTCCACTAGGGCGCAGCCATCTTGGACCAACTGCGGTCATGACGTCACTAGGTTGGTTGGGGTCAGCTGCTCAATGTATTCCTATGGGAAAATAGCTGACATTCAGTGAGCTCAACGATGTATCGGTAAGGAGATAATAAAACAAAAAACGCAGAGACGGTCTTTTTGTATTGCCCCGAGATGCTCAAATGAGTATTACTGAACAAAACGTAATTTAAAACTTAATTTCCACTAACTGCTTCTGACCATACTATGTAATGCTGTGGCCAGCCGGCAACTGCAGCGCTGCTGCATTGCCTTGATACATTAGTTAACAGTCTGCAAATATACACCTACCGTGACCTAGCATCACAAGTTAACGCTTATTTTATTTAGGCAAAATTAGCTATACACGACTTTAGCTCACCAAACTATATAGTTTGGTGCTTTAGCTCCCAAACCGTTTATCAAGGCAATGCAGCGGCGCAGCAGTTGCCGGCTGGCCACAGCATTACATAGTGGTCAGAAGCAGTTTGTGGAAATTAAGTTTTAAATTACGTTTTCTTCGGTAATACTCATTTGAGCATCTCGGGGCAATACAAAAACACCGTCTCTGCGTTTTTTGTTTTATTTTTTCCTCACAATACAACGTGAGGAAAAAAGGACAGAGTCAGTTAAATTAATCATTTCTTCCCCAATCATTTTGTGACTGAGCACAGGTGACTAAACAAGCAAGGAAAACAACAGGAAATGACTGACACAATGCAGGCACAGGGCACTGTTCTGGCTGATCAAAATTTTCCAGCACAAGTGTCACTTTTCCTCAGGCTATATCATTGCCCATAATAAAGGCAACACCTTCGATTGGCAATGCAGACCGCATCGCAACTCTAAAGAAGCCAGAGACCAAAGCAGACTGAACATGTACCTTGTGTAAAAGCAGGGACAAAACCCATTTCAATAGCCTACACTATAACACTAGATCCACAGAATGTTTGGTTAGGCAGGAGCAAAACAACAGTGAGCAGAAAGGACTGTTTAGCACCAGTATCTCTCGGGATACAAACTAACGTCTGATCACTTGGATCTCCAGTTAGCGAAATTAACTCATTAAAAATGAATTTAAAACTAGGAGCAGGTTCAGGGTGTGGACTTGACATAGACTGGGTTATTTGAGGGATGGTCCTAACAAAACCTAGCCATTTCTTCTGGCTTGAACTCCGGGCCTGCTGTTGTTTGCATTTAAGAGACAGACAGTTAGCCATAGTATGACCAGTCGTATGGCAGTAGAAACATTCTCTCTCTGTTTTGGAGCTGGTGGGTTGCAATTTCAAATGGCGAGGTTGAGACATAGGAGCAGTAGGAAGTGATTATGTTACTTCTCACTACAGAAAGGGAGTAAATGTGTAAGCATGAACTCATCTGTAAATACAGCTGCTTGTGACAATGAAGTTACTTTTCATATAAACCACAATGCTTTCAGGAACACAACTTTTAAACTCCCCCAGCAAGGTTAATTCCCCGAGAGAATTGTAGTCCGTAGCCTTGGTAGCAGTACACCACCTGGCAAAGAGATTTCCCTTCTCTCTAGCAAACTCAACAAATGTCCGAATTGGAGATTTATTGTGATCACTGAACCATTGTCTATATGCCTCTGGTGCAAACTCATATGAACGCAGCACAGCTGACTTGGCATCATTTTGCGAGCTCTCTTCAAGGGACAGAGGAGAGTAATGACCTCCTGAGCTTTTCCAATTAGTTTACACTGTAACAAAAGAGGACATGCATCTTTAGACAACTGGAGGGAAGCAGCAATAGGCTCAAATGCACTGAAGTACATGTCGACTTAGGTCTCTTGGACAGCAGGAACTAAAGATCTTAGCATCTATCTTGGCGATCTTAGCGTTTTGTCTAAACGCATGGCGTAAAGTGCATTTAGGGCATGTCCAAGTCCACTTTTGCTAGTTTGACAGCGTGTTTTTTGAGCTCTAAGCACAGCACAACATGCAAATGGGCTGAACCTAGTCTCTTCATTAATTATAGGTGTGTCTTGGGCGCGACCAACCAATCAAAATGCCATATCCCATTCCCTTTAAAAGCCTGCTTTTCCACCTTGGATTGCTTATATGATGGCGAAACAGACATGCTCGTGCGTGTTTAGTGTGATCAAGGAATAGGCTATATGGATCAATAGTATGATCAACATTATTCAGACTAACCATTATGAGTTCCTAGTTGTTCCCGACACAGCTGAGAATAAGCTACCAATGGCTTCCGTCTCACCTTAGAAAACGGCAAAGTAGCCTGGGCCCCATTTCCCAAAAGGAGGTTAGTTAAAGATCATCTTAGGCTATTTTGTTTCTATATTAGTTTCATTGTTTGTTTTTTGTCTTTCTCCCTCTATTTTTATTATTTGTTTCATGTAATATCAGTACATGTTAATAATTTTAATCATAAAATGCAGACAGCACAAACACAAAACACCCTTAAGAAGATCTTAACTCTATGATGCTTTTGGGAAACGGGGCCCTGCTTGTTTAACGAATTTCGTTTGATTATGTAATGAAGCATTGAGGCTGTTCTCATGGACTTCTCGAAGTTCAAGCTTCATCCGAAGTTCATTAGCTGCATTATAATATTGATTAATAACATACAGTGCCCTCCATTATTATTGGCACCCCTGGTAAAGATGAGTAAAAAGGGTTATAAAAAATAGCTTAATGTCACAGTGAAAAAATGAGAAAAATTATTAAACTATTGTCTTTCGCCTCTTGAACCGAGGGGTGGCACTCACGTTGCCACAGTGGTGGCCCGTACGGGGAGCAGAAATTCAAGAGGCGGTATGGATCACAGCCATGAACAGCCGGAGCAGTCGTCATCCATAGTAGCGCTGGGAAAAATGCTGGAGGGAATAGCTGCCATGCTTCCGGTGAGGCCAGGGGAAGGCAGAGCGTCACGTCCCCAAAATGTAATATACCAAAGATGACCGCGGACGACGACGCTCAAGCCTTCCTAGAGGCATTTGAGGTGGCAGCGGGGGCGTGCAGGTGGCCACTAGAGAAGTGGTCAGTACGGCTCCTGCCCCTCTTATCGGGGGAAGCGCAGAAGGCTGCGCATAGCCTGCCGGCAACCGCTCGGGCGGACTTCCGTAATCTGAAGACGGTGATCCTCAACCGAACGGGATTCAGCCCGGAAGACCACCGACGTCGGTTCCGGGAGACCTCCCTGACGGAAGAGGACCGTCCGTTCGCCTACGCCCAGCGGCTGACGGACATGGCGAGGCGCTGGCTCCGGCCGGAAATAAGATCAGCTGCGGGAATAGTGGAGCAGGTGGTCCTGGAACGATTCATCGCGGGGTTGCCGGCGGATACAGCCAGCTGGGTCCAGTGCCATCGGCCCACCAACCTGGATAACGCCGTCACCCTGGTGGAGGACCACCTAGCATAACATCCCCTCACCCAGCAGCAGAAACCGGAGCCGGCGCCCCGGAAAAAGTTTTTTCCCTGGTCTATTCCCCTTCCCGTTTCCCGTCCCCAAAACCCCTCCTTCCCTCTTGTTAATTTCCCTCGTTTTTCTTCCCCTTCTCCCCACTCAGGCTCAGTGGCGGTGCAGTCCGGCCGACAGGGAGCTCCTCAGACACCTGGACCGGGGTGTTGGCGGTGCGGACAGCCGGGCCACCTGCGCCGCGATTGTCCGCTCATGGAGGTGGGGCAGGTGGTCCGTGTTGTCGGCCCGCCCACCTCCGCTCCCGATCCAGACGGGGCGTACTGCATTCCAGTAAGGGTGCAAGGGAGTGAACACCGGGCGCTGTTGGATTCAGGGGCTAGGCAGACCATGATCCAACAGAGCCTGGTTCGACCAGAGGCTTTGGTACCGGCACGTTGGGTAACTATTAAGTGTGTGCATGGGGATATACACAAATATCCTATAGTACCAGTGGAAATTCGCATCCTCCCGCCTCTCGCACCCTCTGATTTTGGGCACTGATTGGCCAGGATTTAAACTGGTAGTGGATAAATTGATGGGGGTGCGATCACGACCGCTAGGGAAGCGTGAGGTGTGTGCAGTGGACAATGGTGACGCGGGGTCGTCCGACACTGTCGAGGGGGGGGCGGCATCGGGAGAGCCTCCGGTGGAGACTCCCCAGGTGCCGGTGTTCCGCCCCGTGGAGGATTTCCCACTCGCTCAGTCTCGTGATGATACCCTACGCTTCGCTTTTGACCAAGTGATATCTGTTGATAGTCAGCTAGTGCGCCCGGATGCTGCACGATCTCACCCATATTTTGCAATTATTAGGGACAGATTGTACAGAGTGAGTCGTGACACTCAGATAGGTGAGGAAATAACCCAGTTGTTGGTACCTAAAAGCCGCCGGGAAATTATTTTCCAGGCGGCTCACTACAACCCCATGTCTGGTCATTTGGGATATGAAAAAACACTAAACCGGATAATGGCCCGTTTCTACTGGCCGGGCATTTGGGCGGACGTACGTCGGTGGTGTGCGGCCTGTCCAGATTGTCAGCTAGTGAATTCCCCAGCTATCCCAAAAGCGCCGTTGCGCCCTCTACCGTTAATTGAGGTCCCTTTTGATAGAGTGGGCATGGACCTCATCGGGCCATTTGACAGGAGCACCCAAGGTTACCGATTTGTATTAGTTCTGGTGGATTATGCAACCCGGTATCCCGAAGCAGTGCCGTTGCGCAATATCTCGGCCAAGAGTGTTGCGCAGGCATTGTTTCAGATAATCTCCCGCGTCGGAATCCCGAAAGAGATTCTGACGGATCAAGGCACCTCGTTTATGTCACGCACATTACGCGAACTATATGAATTATTGGGAGTTCAGTCCATTAAAACCAGCGTATACCATCCGCAAACGGATGGGCTCGTTGAGCGTTTTAATAGGACTTTAAAATCGATGATTCGGAAGTTTGTACACGATGATAGCCGAAATTGGGATAAGTGGTTACTTCCTCTATTGTTCGCAGTCCGAGAGGTTCCCCAGGCCTCCACGGGATTTTCTCCCTTTGAATTGTTGTCCGGTAGAAAACCACGGAGTGTCTTGGACTTAGTTAAAGAAAGCTGGGAGGAGGGTCCAAGTCCCAGTAAAAATGAAATTCAATACGTTATGGACCTACGAGCAAAACTCCATACACTGGGTAGATTGTCACGGGAGAATTTGCTCGAGGCTCAGGAACGTCTTTCGCCTCTTGAACCGAGGGGTGGCACTCACTTTGCCACAACACTCAAGAGTTTATTTCGCCCTATTTTATTTGGGTCGCTATTTTTTGCCTTTTCTGTTTTCTATACCTCTGTCTATGTTCAATCTCGGATCTAGAGCTAGGGGTATTTCTTTCTTTCGCGGAGTCTTTCCATCCTAGTGGTTATTCCTACGGGAGTAACTTTTAGATTCCTTCTGTCGTGTCTGGTCCTCCGAACCAGACCCTGTTATAGTTAAGACAGTGTAGTGCAGTGTAGCCTATGTATGTATCCAAAGAGATTTACAGGAGTAGAAAATACCTGCTCTCAGGGGTTTTATTGTTACGAAGTCTGCTTGTGGCTACAATGACAGCTATCATCTTATCGATAGCGTGCCTTTTAATACCCGTTTGCACGTACTAAAATAATGTATTTGCATGACCACCTCCCACTATTTTGGGAAATAACATAGGGACGCCGAATTTTGAATATTCATTCACGCTAACTCGCAAAAATGAGAAATTAACGTATCTTTCAATTTTAGCATGCGCAATCCTCTTTACATCTCGCTAGTTGATCACCTCGGGTGGTAACAGTAAAACATGTACAAAAACACATCTGTGTTTGTACATGTAAACCTTTAGTAAATCGACCCCATAGTATTTGGCTATGTATTCATTCTAATTGTATATATTTCTACAATGCACTTCAGTGGTTAAGAAGTTTAAAAAAGAAAGCTTAAAACAACGCAAATCTTCGCCTTTCACCCTCACGGGATCAAGGCAAAAATAATGAACGAAAATAAGAAAAACAAAATAAACAAACACAAACAAACACTTTTCACCAACGGTCTTTTGCTTTTGTTTTCCGTGGTCTCACTCTCTGTTATGGCAGTGTGCAGGATTAGACCCAAACGCAGGACTCTGGTTCAAAACTCCACTTTTGAAGGCTGGAAACAGGGCTGGGAAAAATAAAGCGGGCAGGTGACAGGTCAGGGCTGGCTGGGGCAGGCGGGAGACAGGCTGGACGGGCTGAATAAAAAAACAGACAGACAGGTTAACAAAAACAGGCAGGGTCAAAAACGGGTACGGCCGGGATAATCTCAAACGAAACTGAGAAAACGATCTGCCGACAGGGGATGAGTGAGCAGAACTTAAGAAGTGCAAAAAACAGATGCAGGAACTAAGTGATTAACTAAAAGGAATGAGGAATGTGAGTAAGCTGGTGAAACGATAGGCTGGGAGAAAGCAGAAACTGACAGGGAGCCACGCCCAGCCTGCAAACGAAAACACAGAACGTGAGACGAACAGGGTAAACCGAAAAACATGACACGAAACACAAGGAATGAGAGTACAAAGGAAACAAAAGGGAGGTGGACTGGAGGGAAACGGCGGATGTAACACTCTCTCTCTCTGCTGCATGAAGGGATTTCCCGGTCTCAGACCCCTACTGTCGAAAAGAAACACACTTTTAAGCCTTGGGCTGATTAGTTAACGGCAGTAGGCGTGGCCCCAGATTGCTCTGATTCCCTCTGCCAGACGGAGCCCTGCCACAATCCCATAGTATTGATTCTATCTGAGAATATGCCTACGAACATGACAGATTTTCCTCCTTGATATGTTAGTATTAATGCTTGTAATATTTCAAATATGTATGTTAGTTTTTCCACTCCGTGTGTCATATGTTTGATATTCTTATTTTCGCATCTTAAGTGCATTTCAGATACTGTAGTGTAAGCATTCATAGGTGGCTCAATCATGTTTTACATGCACCCATTTGCTGTGAAGATAGGACGTTTGTCAGCATTTTCCTGATGGTGGAATATTATTTTATTATAATGTTATCGCACATAATATTGACTGTGGCGTATTAGTATTTCCCTGAGCTATACATGGAAAATGCTCAATCCAATTTACTGTGCGTTGATATATGCTAGATGACTGTAAAATCTTCCTTGGAGTCAGTATAAAAGGCAACATTTTAGAAAAAAACTACTGATAAATGTCATCCCAGGGCATGCTTCAAAAGATTACATACTGTAGAGTACGGAAAAAAGTGTTGATTTCTTGAAGTACAAGAGTGAATGGTTAGGCGACATTTAGGTGTGTGTGTACCATTGTGATATCAATGTTTTCATCTTATACCATCATAAGGGGTAAATGTAGATGCTCCATAATGGACAAAAGGTTCATTTGACAAAATTCATATTGTAAAATGAAAAAGTCCATTTGATTGCCATGTTGCACTATTTTGACACCCTCTACTAGACTTCAGTATAAAGTAAAAAACATTTCCTTGCAAATCATGCATATATTTTTTTCCACAATGAAAGCACGTAGAATGCATGATGATCACACAAATTGCTGGCAAGAAAGCAATATCCATATAATAACGACAAATTACTTTAGGAATGCATTTGAATATTACAAATATTACAGTATTTAAAAAAAATTAATATCTTTGATTATATTGGTGTTGTGCCCATTTCATTTTCCATTGTTTTCTCTGCCCAGTCTTTGGGGTGGGGCTGGAGGGAGGGTTGGGGGGGGGGGGGGGGGCTTTCTTTGTGAGTTTCACCATCAGAGAGAATCAAGTTTCATCATTCCAAAAGCTGTCAATCACCCGCTTCTGAAAGTAATTGGAACCTCTAGTGTAAGATGCAGATGTGACCTCAAAACAGCATCTCTTCTTTTCTGCCCACCTGTCACGTGTGCGAGTGAGACAACGCGGTGATCCCTTACCCCTCCCCCTCCCAAGTCCCTGCATGCAGCACACACATCATCGGGTTCAATGTTTATCTGCTGAGGCACAGAGACATTAAAAATGCAAAATAGAAACACAGCAATTCAAAACTCAGACTCCCTGTCCATTCCTGCACAACGCGCTTTTGTGACTTTATTTAAAAACACAACAGTTCAATGTCAGAATCAGTTCGTTTCTGCATCCACTATGGCCAGTTAAATTTAGAAGCCCTGAACCCTGCATTCTGTTTGAAAAAGGAGAGGTTGCAAAATATGTGCAAGACACTCTCACTGCATGCATGACAAGTGAAAGCTAAGATTCCTGGTTTAAGTTGTCATAGCAATAGCCTGTTTTGTAAATAAAGCCTTTAATTGAGTATCTTTATGTTCCCATCTGAATTAAAATTCAGAAGAATAAAAAATGAATTTAATTTAATATTCAATAATAATATTTTAATCCAGATGCACAAACATGCCAAATTATACTTTTTCAAATTTTATATAATGAAATTTTCCATGTGCAGTACTGTGTAAAAGTCTTGGGCACCTTTTTTATTTAAAGATGTTTAGTTTATTTTTTGTCTTCTGCATTAGTATGTCAGTAGAAAAGAGCCATTTTTAGATTTCCAAATCAAAAAAATGTATTGAACTATCTTCAGCGAAAACAAGAACAAGGAGTTCTGCAACAGATGGTATGGCCTCCGCAGAGCCCTGATCTCAACATCATTGAGGCTGTCTGGAATTACCTGCACAGACAGAAGCAAGACAGCCAAAGTCTGCAGAAGAACTGTAGCAAGTTCTCCAAGATGCTTGGAACAACCTACCAGCTGATTTCTTATACAACTGCATGGCAGTTAACCCGAAAACAAAAGGCAAAGGGTGGTCACACCAAATATTGATTTGATTTGATGTTTACTGTTTACTGCTCTTTATAGTCAATTGTTTGATATTTAGAAACTTTTAATTTAATTATTTTTGAAAGCATCTTCACTGACTTTTTTGTGTGCCTAAGACTTGTGCACAGTACTTTAGGTAACACGTTTTTCAATGCAATTAATTAATTGATAATCAACATCTTAAGAAAAACATTTTTAAAAACACAAACATACAAATTTTATACATTTTTTATTTTTGGAAAACATAATTACAGAAAGGTAATGTGTGCATTGACAGTGTGCCGCATGGTAAGTACAAAATACTCCATTAATAGGAACATTCAGAGATGCGGTTAAATTTACATTTTTACATTATTATTTTTGGGTTTCTTTCTAGTTTTTTTGATTATTCGGGTAATGTAGCCTAAGAATATGACATATGTTAGGGTAATGAATATTTCATCACTGAAGCATCATCACTGAAGAATTTGATTTCAAAACTTGAGACGTATTGACATTCTTTTAGTGCATGTTCTGTGTGTTCACATTGGCATTTGTGGTCTATTACCATTCATTGGCTTGCAGATTCCACTTGGGACATGTCTGCACCCTTGAGCAAGGCAGTGCACTTTAGCGGAACTGCCCCATTAGATAATACATAGCGAGAGGGTACGTAAATTGCAAGGTTGCATCACATTTCATTATTTTCCTTCAATAGGGATGTCAAAAATACACAGAGTTAAGGCTACGGCATCATATAATTATTGTATATGGTGATACAAGTCTCACTTTAAATCTTGCCAGAAGCACATGGCTTAGCATGGCATAACCCTGTTTGTCAGTGTCTTTCCGTGTCGACGTGTGTACACGGTGTGTGTACAGTACGCAAGTGGGGAGGAAGAGAACTGGGAGCAAAAATAGTGTAATAAACTGTCACTTTAAAAAGTAAAGAGGGATAAAACGTTTCAACCAATAAATCTCCCTCAGGACTCTGGAGTGTGCAAAGCAGAATAATGCGTCGTGGATGAGGATGTAATGAAGTGGAAATAATACGAGGAGGCTGGGCTTGAGTCCCCTGAAATGCATAGGGAGATTGTTAAAGCACTTATCACTGATCTTCTCTTGGAAAACGGCTTGACTCAATGCAAACGCAACAGATCTCCACGGCTATGATAATAAATAAATAAATTTATAAATAAATAACCTTCCTCACTGATCTCATGGCTATCTGTGCCTATTCAGTAATAAAAGATTAAAAACTTTGAAATTCATGATATTCTTTTGTCAACTTGTGAATATTCAGCAATATACTACTATTATATAGTGTATATAATGTACAACATTCATATACTATTATCACATTTGGTATTTTAGTTTAGAATGCCATTTACAATGAATTTACCAGAACAGTCTTGGTCAAAATTGAAAGTTTTTCAAGGGGAGTCGTCTGACATTATTTCAAGGGGAGTAGAACTGACACATGGAAAAATAAAATAAGTATTTAAAATAAGTGGCGGGCCAACACTACTTCCTTGTTCAACTTCCATCTTCCACATTTCATTCTTCTTCTTTGCTTTTAATATCTGATTTTTGTAGTCCTTGCTCAGCTTATCACCATAGAAACAAGTTGCCATGCATGTAATTTTCATCGGTTAGCAACCAAAATTACTGAGTGGGCCTTTAAGCCTGTATTCAATCAATAATTGGTTCAAAGCATTGGCGAACAGGTCATTAGGTATTGGCTATTTTAGTTAATTTGGATATTTCAGCTATCAAAGAAAGAAACTTTCCAAGCCGTGCTTCCAAAGAAAAAAAAAGTCAATGCTCATTTTTATTTATTTTTTTGCTTGTCAGAGTCAAGGACAAATGTTGATCTAGGCCTTCATAAGCACAGGATCCAATGCCTGAGACTGCTCATTGGCAAAATCTTTGACTCTCGTGGTTTTGTAGTTTTTATCTCCTTTTCGTACAGTCACGGCCTGTCTGGATTATGCGATCCGGGCTCACACCAGAAAAAGTAGGATTAGCATGGTGAGCACATACAGGCTCCTGGCAGTGTTATGTGTTATGTGGTAATGAGACCACATCACCTTCTCTTTTCTCGCCCATGGTCTCAGAAAGAGTGCCATATCACAAAACGACATAGGGCAGGACAGTTTGACAAGCACTGTCTGGCACTCTCCTGGGACCCTTTGAACCCCTCACTCAGATCAGTGATTAAATATTTATCATTAGGATAACTCCCTCTTTAAGATGGGTCTCTGTAAGAAGTCAATTCTTGTAAATCATCCTCTCTGGGTGAAAATGTTCCATCTAATTTATTGCCTTAGAAACATCAGTCTCCCATCACTTTTAATCAACAAAAATAAAGAAGCAAATACATGTGTGCCCAACAGAATCGGCAAACTATGGTAGGGTAAACTGAATCTAACACAATGTACTAAGGTTTACCATACCCTTAGACAAGCCAGTATTAAATGCAAAATGTCAACTAAATATCTGGTGAATCCACCTGTTAGCTATATAGAAAGCTGTCCAAAATATAGAAATCACATTGTAACTATTAAGCAGGATGATATATAGCCTAAATCTGAACAGAGTGCAGGGCACTACAACATATTTACCCACGTGGGGAGTGAACAAAGCTGATAATAAAATATTGCCTTTTTGTCGAGCCCCACCCAAGTCCAGCTATCCTTAGTTACTTTTGCTAATTTCGTCAAGCTTTTGCTTCGGAAAGCACATTGCCTCACAAAAGCGGGCCATTGCAAGGACCCGTCAGTTATAGCTATGAACCTGCATTTGTATATAGCCTAGGCTACTTTATTAAACTGAACACAGATTACCCCCTTGCTAATCAAGCGAGTCTCGGGTACGTTACAGTGTATTACATTGAATTCAGTTCATGGTCATGTCGGGGAAAAAACAGCTTTATTTTCCTAAGTAGCCTAAAGGAAGCTAAACTAAGCATATTCGACCAATGCTTACTGTATTTACTGTGTTCGACCAGTTGACACTATGCACATAACTCATAAATGCTTCCAGGTAACGGTGAATAAAATCAAATAAGTTGTAGTGTCATCTTTAGTTTTGCTAAGAACCTCCTTATTTGCTAAGAACCTCCGTACAGTCAGAGTTTAACGTTACTTTTCTCTAACGTTACACCGTTTTCATTCTTCTGCTCCATAGTTTTCATTCATCGAGTCAAAAATCATGAATTTGAAGCGGTTTGCACAGATATTAATCTGAACACAATCCGTAGCTACTTGAAGTTAAAATGTATAGGCCCATGTAATTGGACAAAAACGTCTTTATTAAGGTTAACTAGCTACAATGGCTATGATATATAACGTAGCCTATAGGCTAATAAGGAAAATATCAGCGCATAATGTCAGCTATCGCTCTTAGTGTAAACAAGAGAAGCTTAAGCTGTTGTCAGTGGAAGTGAGCAGCACTGCCATAACATGGCAGAATTGTTCGTAGCCTATCGTGCACAGCTGGGTCAGTAAGTAGCGAACGTTACAAAACAATTTAATTGAACATCATTTTTATATTTATTCTTTACTTAACCTATGTGACATGGACAATTGATTTGCTAATCTTTGCTCCTCGTGCGCACCGTTTAACCAATTTTTTATTTATTTTGATATATCCTACAGAGCTACAACTCTTAGTTAGGCTACAATCCTCAAATTAGAAAGTAATGATTTCTAAACGGAGTCTGTGGTGGTTAGCAACAATTGCTATGCACAGGAGCGCTCTGATTGGTGGTTCAGCTGGCCAGTGCATTGTGTTGGGGAAGGAAAAAAAAAAGTCAGCTGCTTGTTGCCCCCCTAGGGCGTGGTGCCCAATTGTCCATATGGTAGATCCGGCACTGCAGGAGAAGAAACCCTTTAAGTTGTCCATCCATATCTACTGCATATCTGGCAGCAGAGTGATGGTTTAAGGCTTGTTTGATATGTCAGACCCTTGATGACTTAGAGCCATTTAGCCAAGCATGTGTTCCATACTGTTCCAGTGTAATTTACAGCTAAATATAGTCCCACCCCCCAATTCCCATAGAAATCCATTCAAATGCAGAGAAGTTATAGTATCGTAAGAGTACTAGAAAATAAGATATCAAGAGTCTTTTGATGTTGTTTGGTCACAGACATCAGGAAGTCATGGCATGCAAAGGATATGTGACCAAATATTAAAAATTATTACTTTATTCTACATTATGTTAAACTGTCCAATATTTTTTGATGCCCGAAAATGGAGGTGACTATGTACAAAAGGTTCGATAATTTCTAAACGATTCATCCGATATGGATGAAAATACCCTCAAATTAAAGCTGACAGTCTGCACTTCAACCCCATTGTCATTGTATTCTTTCAAACTCAAAGTGCTAGAGTACAGAACCAAAATAACAAAAACAGTCACAGTCCAATGAATTATGCTCACTGTATTTATATATCACTAAACTAAAAAGTACAACAAAAATTGTATTCCAAAAGGAATGTCAGTAGTTTCAATCAACATGAGAGTTAAAGACTTATTTTCATTTTAACACTGAAAAATAGATTGAGGTGGAAACAGCAAAGGTGTAGTATTCAATATATGGGCTTTCATGTGATAAATTGAATGTTATTCATATATGAGTGCACACTGTTTTTTGGTTATTCTGCAGAAGTTGCTGCTACTGTCTTGGGACTCCTTTCCTTTTACTGAAAGCAGTTTGAGAAAATCTCAACAGACCTTGATACAATTACTGTGGCTTCCCTCTCCATCTCCACCACTTCTGACCATGCTGCTCTAAACCGGGGGGAATAGAACCAACTATCTGGCAGGAGATTTGGTCAGTCAGGCATCAAATGCAGGAATTTTCTCACACTCTCTGCTGCAGAGACTATGCCGGTGGGAGCCCGCATTGTGCCTTTTCTCACACTTCTCTCCTCGGACACAGGCGTCCTTCACTCGGGGAAGAAGAGCACCGAAACGTTGAGTTTGGTCTGCCACACTGACAGCGTACTTTCCACTTTTGTCTGGCTTTTCTATCTTGCCGCAAATTATGACAAAAAAAGTGAATGTCTTTGTTTGTATTCAGGATGGTTGGGGGGGGGGGGGGGCATCGGTAGTCAGTAGTGGGAGGGCGAGGTGTGTTCGTCGATAAATAGAAATGTATTTTCTCTTTGTGGGTGTGGGTCGCATAATTCAGCACACGTTGTCACACAAACCTTTTCCAAAATAAAAGATAGAAAAGGTATGAATACAAAATGATGTGCCTTTGGACTTCAAGGACCACTCTCTTTTTCTACTTTATTACTATTCATTAAGCATTATCATGTATCTCAAATTCCAATCAAAGCATGCATCTTTCCATTGAATTAACTCTTTAATGTCAATTTAATCTAAATTACAATATATATTTTAAAGCCAATTCTATGCCATTTGATGTGTCATCTATAATGATAAAAGTTACATATATTCCAAGTGGAGTCTTTATGAGCCCTTAGAGACAAGCATTCTGTCATTTGAAACAAAGATATACATGAAAAATAAACATGCACTGCAATTGAAAATTAGACTTATCCTAGCTTGTATTGATATTTGCTTTTAAACTTTCCATACTTCCTCTCAACCATATGGTTAGTCACTATATACAAAGAAACACCAGTTCACTAATTAACTGAAGGGTTGAATAGTTTGTTCTCATCATCACCAATCTACACTGATCAATTTTATGTAGTTGCCTACATATAAATTTCACCACTAAATCTGAATTTTAGACTACATATAGAATCTCAGATGCTCGGTGCTAAGCGGCGGTAACCCAAACACAAGTGTCTTTGCTACTTTCAGACCGACGCAGTTGTCATTTTACTGTCCAGTGCTCAGGTTGTTTAAATAGCAAGTAAACTGACAAATGACAGTAATAGTATTATACTATTTTTTAGTATAGGCTGGGTATAGGCTAGTTCCATATATCTAGTTCCATCTCCTAAATTCAATTATAGGCATCCCAATATGCCGTAAATTCAGCCGTACATGCAGTTACGTACCTCAAGCCTAGTCTGACATGCCAATGAATAGCCTAGCCTACATTCAAGTCCCCATCACACCTGTCAGCCAAGAATGGGTAAAACAGGAGTTCACGGTGAACTTTGGATTTCCTGGGGTTCTGCGCCAGCAGGGAACGCTCTTATATATGTGAAACGTAAGGGAGCCCACTCCATCAACATCCAGGCGATGTGTGTTATTCGCAAATTATCCTGGATCAAACTATGACTCTATAATGGCCAATAGTTCCTGCAATCTTCCGAGGGGAAACTCTTCTGTTAGGAGACAATGGCTATCCTTTGCTGATAACACCTACAGTGGGTTGAAAAGTATTCAGCCCCCTTAGACTTTTTCATATTTTGCTGCGTACAAACATTTGATAAAACTTTATTTAATCAGGCTTTTTTGCTGGTATTCAACATCAATGGCCCACAATATTGTGTCTCACAGTGCTTATCACACACACAACTATTACGCATGCACGTGTCTATGTCCATTTGTGAAGGGATTGATCAAATATTATCACGTCTGAAAAAAATGTGTTCGTCCTGCAGTACCAGCTGCATAGCCACAAGGAAATGGTCGTATACCTCCTCTAGAGTTGGCGTACGCATATTTTTTATGTGTGTCATTTTTATGGTATTTTTTTACAGTGTAGGTATAGGCTACTGTTACACTGAACGAGCTGGTGGTTTATTACAAACTGGATGTCTCTTAGTTTCTGCCTACAGATGTTAGTCAGGACTGAAATGATCACAACTATGATTACTAGGCTAGCACTAAGCCTAATCGCGCCGTAAGTATCACATAAAATCACATTTCCATTTGATCATGCATGGGTTTTATTTTAATAAAGTTTTGATTTGCTTGTTATTCACTGTTTTCTATAATAGATGTTGTATTGCTTGTTTGATTCAAATACTACCCAGCGAACAGGTGACGTCCCATGAACGTCCCCTTTTAGTCCCCTAAAAGTTATGATGTGACGTTCCCTTGGGATGTCCTAAAAACGTTACTAGGATGCTATTAAAGTCCTAGAAAGGTCACTGTTTGGTTACAATATGACATTTAATTAGAATTTTTTGGGGAAGCTCAAGCAATGTCCCTATCCGTTTATGATATGACGTTGTGCTCATAACATTCATGGGACATTCAGGGACGTTCCTGCAACGTCTGTTACTGGTTACAATATAACGTCATGTAATCATGAAGTCACTAGAATGTCCCTGCGATGTCCCCGTAACCTATTCTAATAACGTCCCCTGAACATCCTCTGAATGTCTGGGGGACGTTACTAGAACGTCCCGGGAACGTTCTCTGCGATGTCCAGGTAACATTTATAAAACCCTACAAAAGGCGATGACATTTCGGGACGTTCCGGGGACGTAATTTTGTTAGTTGGGTAGTTACTCTGTAACTTCTGTAACACGATTTGCTTCATGATTAAAAAAAATATTCTTGGCGTTCATCATGTATGTATCCATAAATGTTCTTCTTGTGCAATCATTCAGAACATTCAGTTATGGATATTCCAAACACATTCCGTGTCTTTTAATACCTGTTTTCCATTTGTACTAAAAATGCACCCACAAATACCTATCTCAAACTTCCTTTCGGGTTTAGTAAATCACTTTACACGTGCTAAAGTAATCTATTTCCATGACCACCTCCCAGTATTTCACGAAACAACGTAGGGATGCCCAATTTTGCATATTCATTCAGGCTAACCTGCAAAAATGTGAAATTAACGTATCTTTCAGTTTTACCACACGCAATTGTCTTTACACCTCGTTAGTTGATCACCTTGGATGATTTTTTGTGGGTGGTAACAGTTTTGCACTTGTTTTTGTACTCGCAAATCTTTAGTAAATCGACCCCCTAGTGTTTTATTCATATTTTATTCAAGATTTGTTTTAATTACATTACATTTGTTTAGCAGACACTCTTATCCAGGACAATGTACAATGCAAGAGAATAAGTGCATTCACCTGATTAAAATGAGCACATCTATTAGGAACTGTTAAGTATTGAAAAAAACAGAAGCCTGGGTGTAATATGGGAAAGTCCAAAGAATTTCCGCCTTTCTCATAACCTACTCTACAAAGCTTGTAGTCCAGGCGCTGGTACTCTCCTGCCTGGACTATTGCAATTCAATTCTTGCTGCATGACCTCCCTGCTTGTGCTACTTAAACCCCTGCCGCTAATACAGAACGCAACTGAACTTCCTAAAAAGTGCTTATGTCACACCCCTGCCCATCTCACTTCACTGACTACCTGTTACAGCTTGCATCACGTTTGTAACATTGGTACTAGCCTACAGGGCAGTGATTGGAACAGCTCCACTATGCTGCCAATAAATCTTGGATAAAACCTACACCCCAGCCAGATCTCTCCATCTCCAGCCTCTAGGCGGCTATCCACTCCCTCCGTGGTTGCATTTCCTGGTCCCAATGTCTGTCTTTACTGCCTCCCCAGTGGTGGAATGACCTTCCCACAGATGTCAGAACAGCAGACTCAATAGCCTGCTGAAGGAGGCTGAAGACCCTCCTCATCTGACTGCATCTTTGTTCCCCTCGCATAATTAACTTGTCCTAGGGCTTTAGTGCTGTTGCGTCTTTATTTGTCGCACTTGCACTATTGCTTGTCTGTGCGCTTACTGGTAGCTTATGCCTTAAAACAAGCCCACTTTCCCAGGATTCCCTGGGCAATGTGTGTCTATTCCCGGGAGAGAAAATGCTTTATTTTCTGGAAAAATATGTATCCCTATTTCACAATGTAATGTTGATATTTTTATGCATGTTTGTGCATACCCCTGTGTGTGAAACCGAGGGTGGATGCGCTTTTCTTACCCGCCTAGGTAGGCACACATTACCATCTTAATATAGCGTTTTTACAATAACAATGAAACAACTGCGACATGACTTAAGACCAGGTTTGTGTCGGTTTTAGCACAAACACTTTCAGCTGCATCAAAATAGGAATATGGCAACAATGTGCCTGACCACACCTTAAGACCAACCCGCCTAGATGGGCCCGAGTTAATGTTCTGTTCACTTTTTGGACTCTTTGGTACTGTTCTCCCTGTCAAATTCACCCGGGACATTAATGGGATTTTAGAGCATATACAGAATTAAAATTTAATGTAAAATACTTAATATAGATTGTCTTTATCTCAATTCCACACAATATAGATAACAGATATGGTTAATGTTTGCCATTTACCTGTGCTAGTTCACAGTTAACAATGAAAGTGTCATTCATTTTTTTGTGATTTATGTAAAAGGTCCACTATAATGATTTTATTTCTACATTATCTTCGTATTGTGACACTCCCTCATCTTCCACATCACTATTTGTTTCTCTCTCTCTCCAAGTATTAGTTTCAAGGCCATCTGACCAAAGATTCTTCTGATCATATTGATGGATTGTGGAAGTGACCCACACACTGTGATGCAAAGCTATTTACCTGTTTTTTCCCTCCCCCAATGTGCAGGTGTGAGGGGTACAGCACGAGGAAATTTTGAATGTTTGGACTATTTTGGAATAACATTGTGCAGGTTCCTGAATAACATTCACTGCGTGAAAAGAGGAATTTCTGGAAGATATCCGACCTGATACATTTCTGTGAAATTTGAGGTGTATCGGTTGTGACTGGTAGTTTCCCGTGTCGACGCGTGTATGTCCATAAACTTCTGCACACTGCCGAGTCATGTCTGTGATCAGGGATTTCTGGACTCTGATAATCCAGATTAATTAATGGACTGAAATTTCACGGCGTGTCCCGAGAGGTGGACGGCCATGTCTGGACATTTATGCCAAGTGTCTGGACATGAACACCTCCGTACCACAGTTTATGTCCGTTGCCAACATTGAAAAATGCAGGGACATAAATGTGTAGGGCGGGAGTAGCTCAATTAAAATGTGTTATTGTACATGTTCTTCACAGAAAATAAGCTATGGCCTTGTAGTTTCAGGTTGAAAAAAGTCATTTTTCTTTTAGTAAAAATAGAAAATGGGTCATTTTGACCCAAACACCACATGAGGGTTAAACAACTTGGCCGATAGATGGGAAGATGACAACTGTGTCGGGATGGGCGTGTATTTTCTACCTCACTTACTGGATATTGGGGTTTCAGCCTCAGTCATGCCAAATCTTTCATAAATTTCTATCTAAAAATGTCCTGTTTCTGTAAAGTGTCTTTGTGACAGTAAAGAATGCTATACAAATAAAATTGAAGTGAATCGAATCCCACAAAAGCTTAAGTTAATTAAATCCTACATCTGTAGATGGTCTTAAGAGTATTGCCTGAAATCCCAGGGTGCCTTTTCAAGTACTTACATTGTCCTATGGCAAACAGTGGATTTATAAATTTTAGATAGATTTTCATAGTTGTCCACAATGCAACAGGATTTATATTGTATACCTCCATTTATAGAACTGATACTAGTGTGTCCAACCTCAAATACCCTATTCGTAAACGTTCAGACAATATGTTACATAGAGATGCTAAAGATATTTTACTCCCCAAAGTCAACTAATGATATTAAAAAGATTTTCTCTTTTAATTCATTGAGAAGTTATAGAAATACCATGTTATTTAGGAAAACAACTTGTGATTCATTAAATTACATTACGGACATTTAGCAGGCACTCTAATCCAGAGGGACTTAAACAGCTTCTTTTTTTTTTACACAGTATCCATTTATACAGCTTGATATATACTGAAGCAATGCAGGTTAAGTACCTTGCTCACAGGTAAAATGGCAGGGTCCTACCTGGGAATCTAACCTGCGACCTTTGGAAAATAAATCCATCCAGTTCCTTATGTGATGTTCTCACTCCCGTCCTATTGTTTCCCGTGTTTTCCCTTTCCCCCTGTCTCGTGTTCGTCTCTCCTTAGTCCGGTTTCCCCCTTGCTGCAGGTTGGGCGTGGTTTCCCCTTTGTGTCACTCTGTTTCACTTCACTATTCTCAGCCTATCCCATTTCCCCGTTTCGCATGCATTCCACACTCTCCGCTCTGTTAATCACTCTCGCATACATTCGCACGCAGCACCTAATTGATACCAATTCATGTTTGCATTTAGTCACCCGGTGTTCTCTGTCCTGTGCCAGTTCGTTAATGCTCTTTATCTGAAACCTCTGGTCTGTCTTGAGTAGTATCCAGTCTAGTCAGTTAATCTAAGTCTTGTTCGGTACCGGCGTAATTCGCCTTACCTGTCTGTTTAAAGTCGAAGTCTACTCCTGTCTGGAACGGCATTTCCCGCTGTTCAAATATTCCTGCCTCGCTATACTAACTTTGTCTGCTTCAGTCTGTCAGCCTGCAGTTGTTTGTTATCCCTGCCTGTGCTGCGGTTTCCCTGCCTTTCACCTGACGTGTGTGCATGCGGCCTGGGCTCCTGTTCCTCCACTCTGCGGCGGTGCCCGCCTACTGCCAGTGTTGCGGTTGCTGTTGGTGTGCTGTCACTTCTGCCTCTGCTGTCGCTGCTGCCGCCCTGCTGCTGCTGTGCCGCTACTGCCGCTGCCTGCTGCAACGCCTGCGTCCTGCCCGGACTCCGCTCCACTGTCCTGCACCTCTTCTGCCACTCCGCTCCGCCCTGCTCCCGCTCCCGCTCATCCCCTGCTCCACCTAACTGGTTGTCCGTCTCCATCTACTTCCCTGGCCTCTCCTGCTCCCCCGCAGCCTCATACCTGGACTGTCTGTAATCTATGTTCTCCCTATGCTTCAGGAGTATTGGTCGAAGCATAATTTATTAAGAGCTACGCGCTCTGTCTGTCTGTCTTGTTCATCCAGTTCCGGCTTGGAACGTTAACCACCTTTTGCCTTTCTCCCCTTGCTCAGGACTACCCTGATCAAGCAATAAAATATTGAGTTTTGGCATTCCTGTGTTCGAGTCGTGCATTTGGGTCCAGTCCATTTCCGGGGTCGTAACACCTTAGCCATTATACTACACTCCCATCCAATTTTTAGAAAAAGTGAGCATTAAACAAAAATGAGCCACGCTCTCAAATTAAAAAAATCTAAATAATAATAATTATATATATATACTGATATATATACTGTACATATATTTGCATGACTGCAACTGCTTGTGGGTCCATCTAAAATTAGATAGTTTTGAAAGAATGTAATAATGAAAATAAAAAAGGTAATTTCCTTTGTACAATAAAGCATATATTCTAATGTATTTCTTGACACAATGACAGGCACATTTCTTCATTAACAGTGCTAGGAGCAGTTTAAGTTGAGCTTTGTTGTCTGAAGTGCTTTTGCATCCGCAGACTGCTGTTCACCTTTCAATGTTCCCTCAGTGACGCCTTGTCTTTTATGGCAAAGAGATTCCCCAGATTGCTTTGAACTTTTAGTTTGCCCTGTGTATCCTTCTAACGCTTTTCTTGGTTAATCATTTTCAGTTTCTTTGTAATGGACACACATGGAGTGCATTCATTTTGACGTTAATTAACTCTACAGTTTTAATGTTTTTTGTTTTTTAGAATTTCAGAAGGGTACCATTATTTGAGAACAGTTGTCAACTAGAGACAAGTTATCATTATGCTTATGTGTCTTTCAGAAAGCCAACTTGGAAAAAAAAAACATTCTAATGACAGCCTGCTTACAGCTTTTTTGATCATTATTTATAACTTATAAAATGATATATACAGAGTTATGCAAATGTCTGGGCACCCCTGGTCAAGCTACATGTTGTGTTGATTTTCTAAGTGTAAAGAAGTGCATTTTATTCTTGCTTTAGTAATTTTTTTCTACTCTTCCTTGCAGAACCCTTCTAGTTCAGGAATATTCTTAGGTCTTCGGTTTGTATTTTTGATATCTCCCCACAGATTTTCAATAATATTCAAGTCTAATATTCAAAGCATGAACTTGAATGTTTAAATAAGAAGTTTGTTAGTCTCTGTGTTGTTCTTTTTAAAACTAGCAAGATCCATTTGTGCACTTGAGCTACTGCAGAATACACAACATGCACTTCATAATTTCATAATTTCATCATAAATGTAAGATCATTTATTATTGGGAGTAAAATTTTGATGGTAGCCTACAAGTGGCTGTATAATGTGTGTGTATGTGTGTGGTAGATATGTCATAGTGTTAGTAAGATGATGATGGAACATATGGCAATAGATTATAGGTATATAATCTATAGGTAATCTATAGGTATATAATAATATAGGTATACCTAGGTCATGGCATATTGCAGCAGTAATGTTAGCATAACATAACTACCCGTGAGCTAACGTTAGCCAACTTTAGGCTGTTTGATTAAAATGTGGAATCAAACACGTTGAAGCTTGCTAGGGAGTTAACAATATAATTAACAATAGTGTACGATTTCAGGTTAGCTTTATACGTGGCCGTTTTATCAAGTTAACCCCTTCTCGAGCACCAGCTTTTTTGAACACAAGGCCGAAAGTGAAATGTTTACTGTTCTTGAACCCCTTTGACTACAGGCATATTCCTGGTCTCTGCTGTAAGGTAACCCTTAGGAGTTTGTTTTCCAAAAGTAAGAATTACTCTTAAGCATTGCTCACACAAAGAAACAGAAGCCCAAACACAGTGAAAGTTTTTTCTTGCCTAAAATATTTTTTTAAAAGAAGAGCAACTTTATGTAGGTCATTGTTTTTGATTGTTTACTGCTGATGCCCCTCTCTGTTAAATAGCATTACCCACCTAGGTAATAAGGTACAATGCATAATTCCAAGAGAATAACATTAAGTAGAGGGTAACTACTCTCTACATATAAATGGGTCACTAATACAAACCTACAACATGGATGTACTGATCCTTCAATATAAATTTCAATATCTTGTACAAGGAACACAGCGTTTCAACAATTTAATAGAAGCTATTTCAAATTATTGAAATTTTCACTAATCTAAAATACATAGTAATAATTTAAGAACTGAACTACACATATAAAGCACGAGGTATAGAACTTTTGCAATAAACACAGTAAGGCAAAAAAAGGAGGATAAGCTTATGTGGTGTGTGAGAGCAGTCCACCAAAGAAAGTCCCTCTTCATTATTTAACTACTCTGAAGTGCTGCACAATAGGGGATACATCACAGCAAATATGAAACATTAAACTGTCTCCCCAGGACTCCAGGACCCCTGCATAGTGGAGAGCTTAGCAGAGGGATGTCCATCTTAAAAGCTTCAGACAAATAGTCCAGTCCTTAATATTGGAAATAACATACTACTATATGGCCTTGTTCCCTGTTGTGCTTAATATGACTTCTTCATTAATTACATCTGTTGGTTGACTGAATTCTGTCTTAAAGCTGAAATGCCTTCAGAGTGTCTGAAAGAGCTGATTACATAAGTTTTTTTTTTCAGATTAAATTTTTGCAGGAAGGTCAATTTCCCTTTCTGATGTTGACATTTTGACATAAAGAATATGAAAATGCCTGACAAACTTTAATTGCTTCAGAAAGTGTGTTGAAATCTAGGCTGCATACAGCCACAGAAAAGGGCTACCACTACCCAGCTATGTAGGCTAACCATTCTCAGGGGCAGATTTACTAAGGGCTAGATCCTGGCTTGAGGAACTTAAGTGCTTTTTACGCAACCTCATCTATGCAGTACGTATGTGCAATTCCCATAGAGATCCATTCAAATGCAGAGAGGTTATAGTATCGCTTGCAACAGTACCTGAAAATAAGATATCGAGAGTCTTTTGATGTTGATGAGTCACAGACTTCAGGAAGTAACAGCATGCATATGTGACCAAATATGAAATATTATGATACGTTAAAAATACATTAAAGCAAAGGGTATGAATACTTATGCACATGAGAGATTTCAGTTTTTGATTTTTAATACATTTGCAAAGATTTCTAAAAACATGTTTTCACTTTGTCATTATGGGTTATTGAGTGTAGATTTATGGGTAAAACGTTTATCCATTTAAAATTAAATCTACAACACAATAAAGTATGCAAAAAGTGAAGGGGTTTGAATAATATTCAGTGCAACTGTATATAGTACTGGATAGGACCCCATTTTGCCTCCAGAACAGCCTGAATTCTTTGTGGCATGGATTCAACAAGGTGCTGGAAAAATTCCTTCGCGATTTTGCTCCATGCTAACTCGATAGCATCAGACAATTCCTGCAGATTTTTTGCTTACACATACTGCTCGGCACTGAAATGATGTTCAATTAAGGTATGGTATTGGTATTAAGGGGTATAATTTGTGCCAGGTAAGCATTCTCCACACCATTACACCACACCCACAGCCTGCACCATTGACACGAGGACCATCTGCATGTCACAGCAGAAATTGAGATTTGTCAAACCAAGCTATGTTTTTCCAATCTTCAATCGGCCAGATTTGGTTATCGTGTACCCACTGTAGCCTCGTTTTCCTGTTCCTAGCTGACAGGAGTGGAACCCGGCCCGATCTCCTGCTGCTGTAGTCCATCCGCTTCAAGGTTTGATGTGTTGTGCGTTCAGAGATGCTTTTCTGCACACCACCGTTGTAAACAGCTGTTATTAGAGCATTTGTGGCTTTTCCGTTAGCTTGAACGAGTCTGCCCATTCTGCACTGACCTCTCTCATTAGCGAGTGTTTTCGCCAACAGAACTGCTGTTCACCGGCACCTTTCTCTGGAAAGCAGCTGTTTCTGAGATGCTGAAACCACCATATCTGGCACCAACAATCATGCCATGGTCATTGCTGCTTAGATCATGCATATTTCTTTATTCTATTGTTCCATTCCATGTATTCGAGCTTTATATATTGAATTGCAGCCACATGATTTTCTGTTTGGAGGAGCATGCTATTTTTGCGTTAACTAGCAGGTGTACAAAATAAAGTGGCCAGATCCGTAAGTATTTGGACAGTGACACAATTTTTTTTTTTCTTTTGGCTCTGTACTCCAGCATATTGTATATGAACTGAAACAATGAATAAAGTGCAGACTGTCAGCTTTAATTCAAGGGTACTTACATCCATATCCAGTGATCCATTGTTACGACCCAGTTATATAGGTATATTAATGGCTCCACCATAGCAACGAAAACATGTTCTATGATACTGGATGAGACAGTTCCTGATAATTCTGAAAGAAACTTTGAGTATCGTATGTAGTTACAACATTTTGGGTTTAACAGCATGCACATTAGATGTTGGCAGAATTAAGCAATAGACCTCACTCTTACCCAGTTGCTATATATCTATAGAAAAGTACAAGCTTTGGCCAATTCTGTTATATATATATATATATATATATATATATATATATATATATATATATATATATGCTAAATAATACATTGATGGTGAAAAAGAAGGAGATCAGACAAAAGCCGCTGAAGAGCCATAACTGTTGGTGCTAAGAGTAACTGGAAACTGCACTCCTTTGGGGCTTGTCTACATAAGAGTGTCTGTTCCCACACGCATGAGCACATGATACGTGTGAAAAGGTCCCATTTTTACCATTGATTTGCCCTAATAGTGTGTTCATGAGAATTAAATCTGCATTCCTGTGGAAGATGCTGATTTTGTTACTGATGATGTTCTTGTCTGCGTGATTACTCTTTACTATTGTTTGCCTTGGTCATTAACTGGCTAGATTGGTATTTATGGAATAAAACATTAAATATGAGAAAATAATGAGAAAATAATGAGAAATAAACCAATTTCAGCCTAGTTTTGGTCATCCAAGAGACTGGCTTAGATTTTTCAAGAAAACATAGCTTTGCTTGAAAACAGAACATGATCATGCTGCACACATACCAGTTACACAATTAAATGTTTGTCATAATGAAAACAATTTAAATTTGATAGCATTATGTGCTTATTTTCAGTAGTAATAATCATTCTGCTTTATGGCTGCAGAACACAGGCTTCCTTTAAAGCAAGAAAAAAACATGTGTAAGCTCAAACCGTGTTTGTTGGATGAATCATTTTGGAATAGAGAATGAGAAAATAAAAAAAAATCTAAAAATCTTTCATTACCCTTTTCTATTTTACGATGCAAGTACATTAACGTCATGTTCTTAGAGTACAAGAATGAAAAGTGGGTGTCTCCTTTCTTTTAAGTTATGCATGGTACAGCCCAAACTTTGATTCATGACTGTATTAAAATCTCACATATTCTCCAGCCTTTAGCAGCATTAACCTTGAGAGAAGAAACAGCTTGTCTCTATGGGTCATTAGACAAGAGGCTTCAAAAGTTGCTTCTTGGAAAGTTAGCACATTAATTGATTATCGAAAACAGTGGCTAACTTATACGGCTGTAATTTAAAAAAGCCTTGAGCCCCCTCCCCTTTCTCTCTATATATTTTTACACCTTTACATACCTGTCCTTTTTTCATCTATGTTGTTGTGGTATATCCATTGTCTGCACCTCACTGCATCCATCTAATATTGTAACACCATAATATAAACCAAATAAGTTTTGATGAGAGGACTTAAATAATCCAAAAGGTTTGCACTTATAGAAAACTATTTTTTTCAAGGCAAATTAAATTTTTGATGTCTGTGTTAATAAAATGTGCTACAGTATTCACTTAAACAAATCTGTGCATGTTTTCAAGTAAATAGAACATTTGAAAGACTGTAGTTTTGCTTAATGAGAGGTTGAAAGGGTTTTAAAGGGAGCTCCACTAGAGGTTCAAATATTAATCAGCCCAGCATTGCATCCAACTCTGTAGGAGTGATCATGTTTAAAAAACCGTGGTTATTAAAAAGTGTCGCTGTAAAAATAGAGGGTCTTAGCATGCGTCTGCCCCCATGTGCTTTATCTCCAGTTTTAAACTGCTACCACCACTCTTCCTGTTGGGTCCCCTCCCTTTAGCACATATATCTGTGATGTGCAAAGAGAAATATGTGTTTCCACTCGATTAACATTCTTCATAGTTACTGATCCTCAGAAAACTTGTTTTTCAAGGATGTACAATCAGGGCCCAATTCTGACTTGAGGAACTACATTCAGACAAACAATGCCTCATAGTTAGGCATATTCTCACTGGATATTTGTACCCGTGTAACTGTGAAATGGGCGGGCCATCCTGGGTTGCACTTAAATTTGCGCATGCTACACACTCCCATGGATAGAATTTGCAAAGAATTCCCATTCCATTGCATTTTCCTTTATAAAACTCATTATACAACATGACAGGCGCTGGTGACATTAATTATGAAATATAAAAAAATTCTCAGTTATAAATGTAAAGGTACAGTATTCAGTTTTGTGCCAACAAATGTGAATTGCATCAACATTCAAATAAAAATCAAAGAGCAGCTGACATGACTGATGTATTTGGAATATATGCATGAAGATTGCCCAACTTATTTGGTGAGACCCCATGTTGGGCCAAGTAGGGAGACCAAGTGATACACACACAACTTCCAAACAGCTTTTGTCTTTCTTAAGTCACAGGGAAGTATAGCAGACCACAAATTCTGAAAATAGCAATATCAGTTGCTTTGCAATTCAGAAATGAAGTAAAATGTTTGCTCTCCAGGTAATACTGTATGTTTACACTCCAAGTGCGCATCATATATCTCAAGGTTTCAAGTAGGGGAAAATGTGTTTAACTTGTGCAGATCAGTAAAACACATGTGTCTGAAGCCACTAATGTGAATGGGGATTTCTTTTTTCTTTTTCTGCTGCCCATAGTTTTCCAGAGTTATAAAATTAAATATGAAGTTTAAATGATCAACTTAACATTATAGGTACAGAATAGTGTTGATAGTATTTTATTATAAGCATAATAAATTATTTTTAATTCAGTCATTTCATAAAAATAATTGAAATTTTGTTACTGTATTGGAAAGTCTTCATAGATAGGGCAACCGGTTTGTCTCTATCACATGACCTCCAGGGATTTAAAGTTGTCTCTTTTAATTGTTATCCCATCTGTATGTACATGAAAAGAACAGTCATGTGACTAATTATACAACTGATTGACTAACTGTGATGTTCATAATAAAAACAATTCATTGACCTAATACGGAGAGAATGAAAGGAAGGGAAAGTGAACATGCATGGAACATCAAATGTACATACTGCGAGCAGTACATACTGCAAGCATGCCAAATGCATGCAACAGTGTCCGCTTGGCACATTGCGCACAGACGGTTGCAAATATTCCACTGGAAGAAATGTATAATCCCAAAATGCAAGCACTTTTTAAATACGTATGTAAAAAATGCACATCTGCTACACAGCTTCGACAAAAGTGTGTACCATTGACTGCTGCTTCGTATAAAATCTCAACTAAAGAACTGATCACAACAAATGGTCTGTGGTCACAGACAAATCAACATAGGGGGCAGACAAATATGTTTTACAAGGCAATTTATATTTTATTTGTTCTTCACAACAGATTTGAAAGCTTTCCTTGATGGCACACCGAACTGTACTGCTGCAAATTTCTCCTCAGTTACGGATGGCATCGAGAAATGTTTTTCAAGGTTGATTCTAAAAATGTTGACTGTATTTGTGTCAATGTGAGTTATATGTTAAAAGACATACAGTATATAAATAACAAAGATAAAGCTTCTTTCCAAATTCAGTTATTTCCCTAAAGTGGCCAATTTTAGGATTGGCCTTTTTAAACATTCTGAAAGCCAGACTAGCATGACACAGAGCAGATTGAGCATATTGTGAGCATGACTGCAGACCAAGGTTCGTGTCTGTCAATAAAACTCCATGTTATACAAAATGGGGCAGTTGATATTCTGCTGCTGAGCAACATTCAAAGTATGTTTGTTTTTATCCCAGACTTGTGGAAATGGAGATTGATATCACACCAAACACCATTTGGCTAGCAGAGCTCAAGGTATTGCTGAGGGATAAGGATTTGGATACATAGCTCTTGTTAATTGCTAAAAAAAAAAGTCAAGAATCTGGTATACATGACATAATGATCCACAAAGTCTACAGAAAAAAAATAACAAAAGCTTACACATCACATAGCCTACTGCCTCAGCAGACACATAGCACAGATAAAAACATTCAAGGAAGTTACAGTAGAACAACAGACTACAACTCTGATCAACTCACAAATAAGTCATGATTCTGTCAGCCAGCTCACAAATTGTATAGCCCGTCAGGATCTTTGATCCAAAGCAAGTGTGCAAACTCAACATTGCACCCATCGCACCTGATTGAACTTGTTGTGCAATTGCAAATTATTTGTGCAATAAAACAGTGTTGCAATATCACTGATGGAATTATTTCTAAATCTTACTCATAAGGCAAAAGGATGCCTGTCCATTGTAACCTATACTCTGTCAATTAAAAAAGATACATCTCTTTATATGTGGGGATGTTTTTACTAGGCATTCTTCATTATTTCATATATCTTTTTAACATGCATTACCTCTGCTACTATAATAAACTAATAATAACTATTTTATTACTAACTATTTTTATTTGTTGAACTACTTCTGTTAAAGTTAAATGTTGCATAACTGCTCTTATTTTTAATGTATTTAAATCAACAACAAAAAATCCCCTGTAGGCTACACCATTTCAAAATTTTGCAGTCCTAAATAACCACACTGAATTTAAGAAGCACATGTTTCTTATAAACATCACCGGTAGTCATCATCTGTGCTTAATTAGTAGGTATCATAATATAATATAATAGGTATTATAATAACAGTCAAGGTAAATGTGGTGATGGAATTGGGATAAATGTTTGACACATGGCCTGACATGCGGGGAAAAAACCGAATTTAATTAAAATTCAACTCACGAATAGAAAAATGGCTATGATGTTCCTGAGGATTTTTCTATTCATTTTGGGAAGCGACTGAATTGAAAATGGAATTCACCCCAAGGATACACGCATTTTGTATGTTGATATGCTATATGCACTGACAGGTAATACTTACATTGGCACCATATCTTGTTTCATAGTGCAAGAGATTGCCAAAGTTTACAGCCATGACACACAACATTTATAAGTTGTGCAGCCTCACTTTGCTGCTATTAGAACATCCAAGTGGTATATTTTGAAGAATACATTCATCAACTTGAGAAAAGGTAACGCATATTTTTTTTTGTTTTAAGATTGTTTCCGAATCCTGCCGAAAGAAAGAGACTGAATGAAAGTGGACATGATAGTCTAGTAAACACTTTTTGTCTTTGCATTAGTTGAGAGGATTGGCAGATTTAGGCCAGACCTGCCAGTGTTGGGAAATTGTGAAAAGCTAAGACAGATGCAATTACACGTGGATTCATGGCGGCGGTGAGAGAGAGACGCTCTCTTGTGCTATCTGAAAGCACAGTGGAGTAGGGACAATGCCCGCTGGCAATATGCACATTTTAAAGAGGAATTATAAAAGCCAAGAGAAGCAAAGGTGTTTTCTTGTACTGTTATAAATATTCTTAAGTCAATTCTACTGCAAAGCAGAAAGACTCGCCTATATGTATTATTAGGGAAAGTATCGGCGGTGGGGGTTTTAATGCAGCGTGTGGGGTTTAAGCATCGGTGGCACCATTTTAAATAAATTAGAATGTGCTTATTCAGGTGGAAAGAGCAAAGAATAGAGCTACCGATGGAGTCTTTTCCCTGTGGATTTCAATTTATTAAGTGCATTCGGATCATTCTTTAACACTCACTTACCAGCAGAGCGTGTGGCTTTTATATTCGGGATTATTCCCTGACCAAACAGTCAGCTTGGTAGTGCGTTAATATGTGTTACCACATACCCTCACCATGACACGGCACCCCTTCAGAAATCCAGGACTACTCTTGTTCAGGGTGTGTAAAAAATGAGGCGTAGGCAGAGGGAGAGTCGAGTGGATAGAGAGAAAGTAAAGACAGTTGGGTTTTCGACCGGAAGTCGTTTGGTTTGAATCCCCAGCAGAATATTGCTTTTGTGCTCTTGAGCGAGGGCCTTTGCTTTAATTGCTTCGGGGAAACACAGAGTTGTAAAAAGGGCCGAACGTAAAATATAAGCTAACCTAACGACGCTAGAGGAGCAAGATGTTCTAATTGCCTGTTTGAAAGTAGCTTTGCGATCATCGGGAACTGGAAGCCTCACATGGGGATGCACCGAAGCCCGTCCGTCTCCGTAAAGCGAGGGTGTTAAATTGCATTCGTTTACGTTACGTGTCTGATTACCTTCCAGTGCTCTCGGCCCCAGACGGTCAGTGCGGGGAAGAGACTCTGCCGAGACTCACGCCTGACGCCGTGCCCTGTCAATCTGCCCCTCTGTCACCACACTCATCGCCCCCCGCAGGCTCCAGGTGGCCCTCTGCTGACAGGGCCCGGGACTCCCCAGGCGCCATCGACCCACCGAACCTAAGCGGCGAGCGGCCGATAGCGCAACACCCCCCCCCCCCCCCCCCCCGCCTACCCACCCACCCTGGGGAATACCCCTCAACAGTCAAATTTTGGCGTAACCTACATTGCAAAGGCCTGCCATCTCCAGGCTGCATCCCTTGTCCTGGGCTGTGAACCAGTGTCAAACTGCCTTTGTCCTGAAAAAAAGCATGTATGAACCACACAAATCATAATGCCATCCTTTTCTTTTTTCAAATAGGGAGTAAGTGCACATTTTATACTGTATATACACATATATATATATATATATATATATATATACACACACACATACTCAGTTACTCAGTACAATGTCCGTGAAGGCCCGTGATTAGCTTGAATATGTAGCCCAGGCACTTAAAATGACTTATTCATAATGCACCTACTGAACACAAATGCACTTTATTGTCTCATTCCGCATCTTATTTTACCCATAAACCAGTAAGTGGGCTGCTTTCTAATGAAAGAGCTATGTTAATATCGCAGCGGATGGAGCAGTCACAGGAGACGCAGGCAGCATGTGGAAATTCAATCACAAGTTCCTTCAATCATAGAAGAAGAAACAAGGAAGCATTTGAATATTTTTTACCTGAAAGTATTAAAACTATACAATTTTAATATCTACTTAACATGTAGTTGCTTTTTTGTGCATTTGGGTTTTTACTATTCCTGAAAAAAAGAAAAAATAGGCACGTCGATCCAGAATACCTTTGGCAGTTATGAACATGACATGCTTTTTCCACCTAGAATGTTCTCTGAGCATTTTCAGTAAGAAGGGTGCATTAAGCACAGAGCCACTCTGATTATAGGAAGGATTCTTCCTTTTATTCAGCTGCCCTAGTTGGGGGACAATTCAGGACAATTTTGTACTATGTAGATAATGAAGAGAATATTCTACATTTAAAAAGATATTCTAAATGTAAAATATAGTCCATGCAAATGCCATGGCTTAACCTCTCAATTTATTTGTGGATGTGTATCTGATTACAGGACAATAACATTTTGTTAATGTATTGTAATAAATATAGGAAAACCTACGTAAAAATTATATTTCGACAATAAGTAGAAATGGCACAAGCACATTTCCAGTCTCAATGTATGACTCAGTTCTGTATTGCTTTGCATGTAGCCCGATTCTTAGAGTACTTCAGCACCATCTGTAGCATTGGCAGTTAAGGTTGGACGTGCGACAAAAAATTAACAACCAGTTGTGAATACTGTTCCTAGAGGTAGTTAGCATTCCATAGAAAAGGCAAGTAAATGTTTGAAAATCAAGACTGCATTTATTTCTGATAAAAATTCCCCATGCACCAATTTAAATGATCATGTTCATATAAAAGTTGGCATATGACAGTAGACTACATACAGTAGACTGATTCAACAAAAATATCAGTTTTTCTATATAAATCTTTGTGATTCAGTATAAAAGTTGATGAAATACTTGAAGGATCATCTTTGTGAGTATCACATGCTTGGCAATAAACTGTCATTGCAGAAAATGATAACGGCTGCATACCTGAGCCGTACAAAATATATAGCAGTTTCAGTAAACTATTTTGTCCTATTATATTTTGTCTATTGTCATATTAGCAATGCTTAATTTTCATTGCATTAATTTTTTTCAGCAAACACCAAACTTATTCTGTGTTGTAGGAATAAATGTGAAATGTAATGGCCGGGTTATTTTGTTTTGCAGGGACAAACTACTTTGCAGTGAGACTGAAGTCAGGTTAATTGGTCAGAATAAGTGCACATTCAGCCAAATTACATCATATTCAAATGAACCACTGTATAACTAAAAAGGTGGGGCTAAAAGTAGGTATGCAGCTTTAGAATTAACCTAATGGTGTGAATAAAGTAGCGACAAATCATATGGGATAGATATCAGAGTTACCTGTACAAGCAAATGGACTCAGTAGTGCATGTGTATGTACAGGTCAAGTAGGATGGCGATCCACCATGGTTCCATTTTCGTCTTTCCAAGCGCTGTGAAATCCATGTAGTCCTGAGCCGATAGCCCAGTGTTTAACAATACAATTACTACTGTGCAATAAGTGCACCAACCACTGCTAGATGAGCGTTCTGAGGTTTCATACAGGCTAATATTTAGTTTACGAAGGGACAACCTAGAACATTATTTTATTCTGAACAACAGTGTAAGCATGACATCTGCTCACACACTCTGATTTTTCAGGAATATATATGAGTGTTTCCATCTCTGACCAGATGTTTGAGGAACACCTGAAGCTAGTTAACTAAGTGCAGTGTGAATGCACTGACCCCATCTATCAATTATGCATGTGTAGTGAACTCCAACATGTTAAGCCTTTTAGACGTTGGCGAGGGAAGAAAATAGCTCTGAGCTCCGAGTTCTGACCTAACTATAAGCTCTGTGAGTCTACCCTGACAGAGACAGGCACGATTACAAAGACCTGAAGTACACAATTTATAATCATTGGCATCATAACCTAATAGTCTGAATAATCTTTCAGTGTCATAATTGGTGTCTTTTCAACTATTGACTTGATGAAGATTTATAACTATAAGAGAATATAGTTTTTTTTTTCATTTTTTAAACAATAGACATGCTTCATGTCCATTGCTATCTATGAGTGGCTGAGATTCCTTCATTCAGTTCCTTGTGTGTGTGTGTTTGTGTGTTTTTTTTCATGCATCTTGGTTGCCCGTGAGATAGTGGCAGAATGTTATTTATTCTTCAGTGTGATCATTAGACAAAGAAGGGACCCCTTTTGCCTGTCTTTGAAGTTTGGTCTTAGATTGTTTTCAGTAAAAAATTAATGTATTGTTTTTCAATCCTTTTGTTTTTTTAATTACACTGAAGCTGAACCAATGCACTATATTTCATATTTCCCTTGTTGTTCAAGTTGAATTAACTGAGTGAGAGCAGTGATTGACTTTTGTGTGAATAAGGGGAACTAGTATGCTTATTTAACCCCTTCTCTAGCACCACCTGTTTTGAACACAAGTCCAAAAATAAAATGGTTACTGTTCTTAAATCTCTTTAACTACAGGCATAATCCTGGTCTCTTCTGTAAAGTAACCCTTAGGAGTTTGTTTTCCAAGAGTCAGAATTACTGACTGTAAGTATTACTGAAACAAAGTCACAGAGGAAGTTTTTTTCTTGCCTAAAATATTTTTAAAAAATTTTGCTGGGATAATACCGAATTTACCATGATTTGTGTCATCTGGGGATTTCCAGAACTCAGAGAACATATGGAATCGTCATTTTTATATAGCCTGTTTTGTGTCATGTTGCAAAATAAAGAACCGTTGTCGCTATAACATTGTAATCATAAAATAGTTTATAGAGATAGAATCATGAGTTTTAATACTTTTAATACTTTCTGTATATTGTGCTATCAGATTGATTGAAAATTTCACCGTAAAAAAACGCAATGAATGAAAATAGAATAACCTGGGCCAGTGCTAGTTAAGGGGCTAACTGGTGATACTCCAGAGTTAAGGGCATCCCAGCATGAATTAGAATTTGATTTCTGGTCTGTGTTATTCAGCAGCACACACAAACCCAGGAATGCCACGGCATATTGAACACGGGTTCAACCCGCGTTTGACCCACTCACACCACACTATGGTCATGGGTATGTCCCGGGTCATCGCCATTCACACAAAACCTGGGTCTGCAAGTTTACTTCTGTGCACGTTCCATTTTTTCCTGCTAATACAGCTAGTTTGGTAGCCAGCTGGCTAGCGGATACAATGCAGCCATTACGCTGACCCAGTATGTTAACTCCTGAATCGATAGCCCAGTGATGTGCTCCAAATCTTGTAAAAAACTGTCGCAAAACATCATAAGTAATGTCATTTGTTATTTAATAGGCTATTCACTGTTACATAGCCTATTTACCTGTGACAACTGAGCAATCCTCTTCTTGCGTGAATCTAGCTGTGAATCTATAGTGAAAATGAAGATAATTCCATAGTTGTTTGTTTCTTATATAGAGTACTTTCCTAAAGTCTTAGGCACATGTAAAAAAATCTGTCAAAATTAAGATGCTTTCAAAAATAGTGATGTGAAAAGTTTCTAAATATCAAACAACTGACTACAAAGAGTAGTAAACAAAAAAAAAGTAAAGTAAAAAAAAAACTAAATCAAATCAATGGTGTGACCACCATTCTTCTGCAGACTTTGGCTGTCTCGCTTGCTTCTGTCTGTCCAGGTGATCCCAGACAGCCTAGATGATGTTGAGATCAGGGCTCTGTGGAGACCATACCATCTGTAGTGGAACTCCTTGTTTTTGTTTTTTTCTGAAGATAATTCAATACATTTTTTGGAAAATGAATGTTTGGAAATCTAAAATTTGCTCTTCTCTACTGACACATTAATGCAGAATACAAAAAATAAACATCTAAGAAAAAATGTATATAAAATATCTAGGGTGCCTAGTAATTTTGCACAGTACTCTACATTCACATGAATAGCCTACCGTTTCCACCATTTATATAAAGATTTTGGAGCATTGTTTCTGCAGAATTAAAGAACAGTTTCCATCATTTATATAAAATTTTCAGAACATCATTTCTGCAGAAGTTAAAGATGACAGTGTTGAGGATCGGTCACATAACCATGCTGCATAGAGTCACCCGTTTCACCCCTTTCACACCGAAGCCGAGTCTTGTCCGACCCGCTTAAATCCCAGGTCGTGAGCAGGGTCACGGACCTGGGTCAGATTACCCGGGTTGACCCTTTCACACCAAAGGCAAACACGGTTTTACCCGGGTCGTTGCTTCGGTGTGAAAGGGGTAAGAGTGAAATAGGCCCTTTTTTTTTAGGTTCGACCTGGGGTCTGGCCTGAATCTAAAATCAACCGTTTTTATTGCTCCCTCAGTTCTTTAGCTGGTGAACTTCAAGTAACTTATGAGGCACTGAACACTTCATTGCAGGTTCGATTCCCAGGTAGGACACTGCCGTTGTACCCTTGAGCAAGGTACTTAACCTAAATCGCTTCAGTATATATCCAGCTGTATAAATGGGTAATATGCTAAAAGGTTGTGTAAGTTGCTCTGGATAAGAGCGTCAGCTAAATGCCTGTAATGTAAAAGATATTGGCTTTTCAAATATGTTGCCTTACTGTGCTGATTCATGCAATGTGTGAAATAGCTACAGATGAACTTAAATTTCTCCACAGGTTTCTGGTTTTCATTACCAATCGAGAGATGTTTTAACGTCATTTAATTACATTACATTATAGGCATTTAGCAGACGCTCTTATCCAGAGCGACTTACACAACTTTTTTTAAAATCATGTTTTACATATTATCCATTTATACAGCTGGATATATACTGAAGCAATTCAGGTTAAGTACCTTGCTCAAGGGTACAACAGCAGTGTCCTACCTGGGAATCGAACCTGCAACCTTTCGGTTACAAGGCCCGTTCCTTAACCATTATACTACACTGATGAATGAGTTTTCTTGGCCAAACTCGAATAGTTGTTAAAAGATTAAAAGATGTACATGCGCTTACACAGAACTGCAATGCATGCGCGGGACTCAGGGGACATGAGCTTAATAGCATGATTAGTTAACTGCTTGGATGGATCAAAAAGCCTGCAGGCATGCCCCTGGTACAGGCCTGAGTAGTTACTATGGGCTGTAGCAAATTTCCCTGTGCTTCTGTTTAACAAAAAAAAAATAAATCTAATTCAGCTATTAATTACCCAACTGATCTGAATTGTTGCATTGCCTGGTAGTGCCATAATACTGTTTCCACCAAGATTGTTCTGCAGTGGATGCATCACAATCTGTTGAACACTTGTGACGGGGTTATTGTGACTGAGTGAATCACAAGGGCTTTTGAGGAAGCTAATTCAGAATATGGTGGTGGCTCTATTGACTCAGAAGGTTCTGGAAACACGGCATGCAATTTGAGCGGGATAAATGTCGTATGGGGCTAAGGCACACAGGCTTCACTGGATCGCACATACAAAATTAACCTGATCAGGCTTCACCCAACCAAGGTTAAGATTCTGGATGTGGAATTATTGAAGGCATGGATGTAGAACTCTTTCTCTTTGCCCTACATTCGGAGACATTTTATATTGGCCCTAGTTACAATGGGTTTGAGGCTAATAACAGTTCTCTCTAAATGTACAGTATTGCGCGATTTTCATTCCGTGCACAGCTCTGATGTACATGCCATGATATGGGCATGTGTGTAAGTTCGATTGTACTGGAATTATCACAGCACGTCTAACACTTTCAGACATTCTAACATGTTCCATTATTCACCTCATGCTTTGTATCTGTTGTGTGACCACGTTGAGAATACTCGCCAGTTAGAGGAACAACACAAGACCACTAAAGAGAGTTTTTGCACAAAGTTGAGTTTCATGGAATTACATGTTACATCGATTTACCTTGGGAAAACAAATGCATCACAAAAAACTAGCAATATGGATGGATTTCAAATGTAACTGTCTTGTGTTACATTTTAAGAGGACATTAGAATGAGGTTAAACATATTTGTGTATCCATTTTCAACATTTAAACAATTTATGAAAAGCGTAAAATATAAAATAAAATATCAATTCCATTGTTATTATATATCTTTGACCTGATTTTCTTGTATTTCTCATAGAATAGGCAGGACACCATTTTTGGTCTTTCGAGAAATACATTATAATTTCCCTCCCAATGTTACAGACACTTTGGCAATTAATAAATAATTGATTTCCATTTAAAAGACTAAAATCCTTGCAGACAATGAGAAAATGTACATTTCTATGTAGAGAGAACATCAGTTTGACATTTCTGTAAATGCTGTCGTCTCTGCACCGTTCTGACAGGGGATGAAACGCATATAGACAAGTATGCTGATCACATATATTCCTTAATTTCCATTGACAGCACTAAGGTTATCCCAATCATAATTCTCCCAATCATGTTTAGTTATGAATTTTGATGTTAAAAAAAATGCAGGCTGTAACATATTGCATACAACAACATTATAACACAATGTCTAATTATGCAGAATATAAAACATTGTATTAAGTACTCACAGGATTTAATTGCCCTGGCACTATTAAAGTGTGTTATAACAATAATTGTGTGTGATAGCTACTCCCATATGTGAATAGGCCTACCCCATAACATGGAATCATATCCAAATAAACACATAAACATATGACCCTTTAGAAATCACGGTCCATCACAGAAAATAACCTTGATCTTTCACTAGAGTATGTAGATTACCAAAGAAGATGGGCATTTTGAAAATGTCCATTATATTGTTTTGGTATTGTAGACAACTATCGTATTATAGAGCTAAACATTCCATCTGACTGTAATGAACATTTTTATCACCATTTAAGCAACACGGACCAGTGAATGGGTACAGTGACTGCATGTTATTATGGAACACGGGCATAGATTGTTATTTTTAAAGGGAGAGGCAAAGGATATCACGGATAAATGACAGCATCGTGTTCCTTAATAGAAAGCCTGAAACAAGTGAAGGGCTTCTTGTCGCCATGCAGATATTCCCTTTCACCTATCTTCTCAAAGTTAAGCATTCAGGGTTGAGCTGATGCTGTTTCAGAACCACTCATTATGTATACCTAACCGGCTCAGTTTGTCAAAATTACTTCAGGATGGTTCTATTTATTTATTATTTTTATTTTCTGAAGAAAGACATTTGTAACATTTCATCTGTGAAATGCCATCAAATCTATACGTATAATTCAATGAGCCTCGCAATTGATTTTCACTGTGATATTGCTGTTTGTTTGCTTGTGGTTCAGTGCATGAAAGTTCATTTGTGTACTTTAATCGAAATGAATGTTTCCTGGTTCTGTTTTTTTTTTTGTTGTTGTTGGTACAACTGCGTTCTGACTGCATATGTGTGGGTTGTCTCTGTATCGGACAGCCTCGTGACCCCTCTTTCAATCACGATAATATCTGTGAAATGATACCATGCAATGTAATAAAATATTAAATTTCAATGAAATGCAATCGCGTCTTGCAGTGACTGGAGCTTTAAAGCAGAAAGAATAAATCTTGTAATTGTAGAGATATTGTATTTGTGCCCCCCCCTTTTTTTTTTTTTTTTTACAGATACAGGGTGCAAATGAGCAAGTAGCCATATGACAAACTTCGTGTTCTATGTGAGAAAAAAGTTTGGAGTCATCCAAGTCGGTTTGTTCTGAATCCAAAAGAGAGATATGGAATAGACTACTCAAGACTCCAGAGATAACATTATATAGCGCTATCTGGAAAAAACTTATCACTCCACTTACTCTAACCTAACCATGAATTTCCATGTTGTATCTACGACCTCCATTGTTCTTCTATTGTTCAACTTAAGCACGCAGACACTTGATTTCCGAAAAAGAAGAACAATAGCTTATGCGGAAATTGGATGGAGGACCATTCAAGAGCAATTTGTATTCATATTGTCTTTGGCTTTAGCTGAAGAAAAAAATCTACTCAATACATTTTAGTTGTATAACGCAACCTGTGAAACAGAGGGTCTCAAAACGACGCTATAATGTGCTTAATTCTGCATGCGTAACAAACAACTAATCCTTTAATGTTCACTTTTACTATGAATACATAGGCCTATAAGCCGACACATACAGCCTAATATTTTCTATTGAAATCAATTCGTCCCTAAGATCCTTTTACTGATAGGTTTGTCAAAGCACGTGCATTTCTGCAATTAATGATCGATTTCGCACTAGGAACTTCCGATTTGAAAGTTTGGTCAAAGTGCATTTGTATGAGTTGCACAAACTATTTGAGTTGCACATATTTTATTTGGAATTCATTTTTATTGGGTTCCTCATAAAATCCCATAAATAATTGGTTTCTGATTATTTTGAAGTCGTTTGGAATAGGTATGGGCTATGTTAAAAGTAATCAAATAGCAATCATATCCCTCATTTTATAACTACCGTGAGTGTCATATCTCACGAATATTTTTAAAACAGTAGTTAATGTGAGGAGAATGGAAATTCATGGAAAAGCGCATGTCTGTTCATTTAAACGTCATCGTTTAAACTGGACCCCTATACAAGAAAACTAAAGCACAGTTCGGTTCTACACTCTTCGGACTGTCTAATTGTACCATAGTCTCCAAAATGTATGTGCAAGCATAATCGAGAGCATTTGTATATCATGTGGTAGCCTACTTATGCTGTATACCGTTTTTATTTCAGCCTTCTATTTCTAATTACCTGCCATAATTTAGCCTATCAAGCAATGCATATAAATAATTGGTTTTAGGAGTGCGACTTAGAAGTGGTTCTAGACTACTTTTTTTGGATATGCATTGCTGTCCACCCATTTCCCTGTAATTATAGCCTATATGTGCACATTCGGTGATCAGTTCATCTTAATCACCATTGGAATGTTAATTTGGCTACCCAACCTAAATCAGGAAGTTTACTTCATGCATAAAATGCAACGTTCTCCCATTTATATACTTCCGTTTAATGCTAGTTTATTTCTGCACGTTAAATGGACGCTGCTTCTTCTATCCATCTGAAAAGTGACAGGCGCTTTTAATCTTTAACGCAAAACAAGACTGACTGAATTGCATGAGCCTACGGTCTTCATTTTATTCTGAAAGCATATACTGGTGGATCTAAATATTTCATAGGGACCCAATAGCACCAGAAAAGCAGGGGATAATGAAAATGTATACAGAAACTCCGTGTGGACAATACCGCTTACTGAACTTGTCTATCAAACTTCCAGTAATTATTTATTCTGTAGAACTGGCCAAATGAAGGGTGGACTGTACTGTGATGGAATTTCACTACTTCACTATTTCATCAATTTCCTTATTTGTCTTTGTTTGTGTGGTTGTTTCTTTATTGTAATATAATTTGGAAGTTGTATATGAATATAGGCATTATCTATATGCTTTCCAGTCTAGCATAGCCTATAGCCTATAGCCTACAGTGTATTGCATTAACCCCGCAGGAGGCACAGCAGTGTGATATACGCTACAGCTATTTAGAATTTTACGAGAGTCGTTTCAAGTTTATTGCGTGTTAATACGTCCAAGTTATGTTGCTATTAAGGTAAATTAATCTATATTTAGTAAAATACTATATTATGAATATGCATCATTCCACGTGCTGAACCTTCAAAAGATAACCGGATCTTATTCTGCCTAAATAGATAGCTACGTGTTTAAAAGCTGTACCATCCCTGTTGAATAATTCAAAGAGGTGTTATGGGGTCATTAACTAAATTAATGAAAATTAAAAGTATTAGCGATCCGGAACAACCGTTTGACCTCCTGTTAGCTACTTACGGGTATACTTGCTCTGAACTGTGTGGTTAATTTAATTTTGGAGAGCATTCATTACACCCCCCCCCCCCCCCCCCCCCAACAAATGCCAACAACTTGCTTTATAAAGCCTAACTTAATTTGGGAACGAGTACTTTCATCTGTAAATGAAAGCAATTATGCGGCCGATATTATATTATGTTGGCTGGTCTCTAGATAGTCATCAATCACTCTCAATCGAGCTGTCACTGTAGGCAGATTCGTCTCGTGCAGGCAGTCTTCCAGCTGGGGAGAAGAGGAGTACATCATCATTAATTTGAGCGTGACCCTGGGGCTATTCACAGGTCTGAACCCGGGATTTTCTAAGCAAGTCAGCACACCACGGAGTTGCACAGACACCTCTCCTCCAAACCAGACAACCAAAAGCTTCTTCTCATAGCACCTTCAGTTATTAGAAACGCCTTCAATGTTTACGCAGAAGCTTTACGTTCCCTAACACATAAAATAAGTATTATTTTGGAATCACGAATGTAAAACTAAAACCTCGAGGAGAAAAAAAATTTTTTTTCAGATACAACTGTTTTAGACCTGTGTTTTTTCCATGCTAAACTATCGTTTAAAACGATGCAGTGGTTAATCAGAAGTTAATTGGAAAACTAAACTTACAAGGTAAACAACCTGAGCATATAAAGCAATGAGAATAAATAGCTATTGAGGGATATAATCAAATACGACGTTAATCTAAAATAATAAGAATAACTATACAAAAGTTGGCACTTAATTTCGACATAGGTGCGTGTTGGACGTTTTTACAGTTATTAATTAAGTGCTTTCTATAGCCTCTGTAGCCTGGCATGATTAGTGATATCTCTGCTGTGGTAACATTTCTTGGGGTTAACCCCGGTATTATCTCTTGATCATATCTTGCCTGAAGATTTACTGCTCTCTGTTTCTTCGTTTGCCTCATTTGTACTTGAGACTAATTATTACGAAAGGGCGGAGTGAGGCAGCTGCTCGTTAATTAATTTCTAATTAAACATGTTCCCCATCAGTCAGTGACTCCAAATGAAAGAACAAAACATTTCTAGGTTTAATCATACCGGGTAGTTTTAACCGGGTAAGTTATTGCATCTTTAAAACCTTTGTTAATTCAATTACGCCCCCATGAAATCTTAAAAGCCCCTTTCCCTTGTTTCCATTAGCTTGTTCGATTTTTATCCCGAGAAATGCATATTAAAGTTACAGTCTGGTCATTTTGACTAGGAATCTTCTGACGTCAGAGTCGCTGGTGTTTAAAACAACCTGCATCTGAGCTGACGTGTTTTATACTACTTTTTTATAAAGCAAAATATGTATTTCTGACATCACAGTGATTAATCCGCCAAACTTATTTCATTGCACTCATGCAAATTGCATCTTCTGAGAATTTAGGTGGCTATTCCAAGATAACCGATGCATTTTTGAAAATCGTTGGAGAAGCATTTTAACAAATTAAATATGGTACTCTGCTTCGCCCTATAAGCATCTAGGAGCCTGTGCTTACCAATCAATTGGTACAGTGAAACACAGCAAGGCAACGATAGCGAGGAGACCTGCAGTCTCGCTTTATTTCTGGATATTGGTATCTCTCTACCATGTCATATCCACAGTTTGGATATCCGTACTCGTCTGCACCCCAGGTACGTTTCGTTTTATTGATTATCAAAAGGATTTTCAATTGAATTTCGGTCATATTGATTGGTATATTGATTGCTATATTGATGTTGTCGTGTACGCTACATTTACGCCAGAAAGAAAGAAAAACGAAACATTGTTACGTGCTGTCTATGAAAATGCATCTATAAATGACTTGTGTTACCTGTATTCACTAAGAGCTAAAGGTACCCTTATCCAAAAGCTATGAACTTCAACCTTTCGCATTACAACGTGTTTTCAAGATAGCCTAAGTCTAAAAATATTTTTATATGGTTATCTCTACATAAATCACCTACATGTCAACATGTTTTGTAGAAAAAACACGAGGGTCTTGTCGAGGGGGGTAGAGCTATGCAACTGTTGTTTTTTTGGCAGTGGTCCACACGGTTGCTTGGAATTGGTCTTTTGGGGAAAGGGTAGGCAATTCCCAATGCCGAAGTTTTAGTAGCTTATTTATGAAAAAGTATGGGTAAAATTTTCTTATGTCTTATTTTTGCGCAACATGTATAATGCTGACGTGTCATTATTCAAACCAGTGTTTAGTGGTATTCTATATATTTTTCATTACTTCGCTAGAATATTAAAATACTTCTTACGTGTGTTTTCTTCAGTTCCTGATGACCACCAATTCTTTGACCACTTGCTGCGAATCTAGCGGCAGGACTCTTTCTGATTCCGCTGTAGCAGCTTCTGCCCAAACGCCAGTTTATTGCCCTGTTTATGAGAGCAGACTTCTGGCCACTGCCAGGCATGAGCTTAGCTCAGCAGCGGCTCTGGGCGTATATGGGAACCCCTACACAACCAGCCAAGGTTACGGGAACTACGTTGCTTACGGTACCGATGCCTCCGCTTTCTACTCTCTGGTAAGCATTTCTTTGATCTCGTCGCAATTGATTGTAACATCAGCTCTAATTAGAGTCTACATAGGACTATATAAAGCGTTGCTTTTATTCAAACGCGCTGCAGTGTGATGGTTTGCGATTTTTCTTTCCAGCATGAGCTGTAGCCACATTCGGCGTGAACTAATTGGCAATTGGGCGACTTCATTGTAGATGCAAGCGAAACTATTAATTATGGCGTGGGTTACAGGTGACAACCGACCACATTGACTAATGTGAATGGGTAATCGCGCTGTGATCAGACTGAATTTTGATGGATTTTTTACATTTAAGTAATATGAAACGAGAAATTGAATCTGCATAACATATTATTCTATTTCTATTTCTTGCAATATATTTTAATAGTCATCGGTCGTCATTATATGGTTTGTGAAAAGGAGAAACATTAAAGTAGTCAAATGAGAACATGTTTAGCCTTAAGAAGTATTTTTTTTATTTTGTCATTCAACCCCATAATACAATTGGATATGAATAAGAATTAACGAGACACTCTGCTTGTAACCTTTGTTGTATCTTTGATGATTTTCATGTTCTCATGGATTATGTTTTGTTGCAGGGTACGTTTGACACAAAAGAAGGAACAGCGTCTGCGCATGCGGGGATCCCACAAGCTGCTGCTTACTATCCTTACGATCCTACCTTGGGGCAGTATCAATACGACAGGTACAAATTAATAAATTAGTCCTATATGGAAAATAATATGTACCTCATTCAGATAGCTTTCGACAAGAATGACCTTGGCCTATATAATACATTTAAGGTAGGCTATTTACATATTGTAGGCCTTTGCATACGATGCCAATATTCCGTTAGTGTAAATTATTACCGCATAGATATTTGGAGATTACTTTTCGCTTTTCTAGAGGTGTATTTATAAGACGTAATAATGTAAATCAGGCAAATAAGCAAAGCAAAATGCGATATAGGCTACGGATGGGTTCCCCCAGTTATTGTACTCTGCACGTACGTGCTGTTTTCTAATGATTACAAATAGTTAATGTAGTCGTTATGTTTGCAAAGGAGATCATTTTAAACTCGATAACTATATAAATATATGATTAATGTGTACCAACTTATACAGAATCGCCTCCATCATTAATTTGGAACAATTAATCTTTCTGGCCATATAGGCCTATGTAGCTATATATATATGCAGCATACCGATTTATTTATTTATTTATGCTACTTACTTGCATGGGTGTCTTTCTTTCAATCAGTTGAACTATTTTTTCCTCCATTTGAGTATCTGGGATCAGCAGGTATTGAGAAATAATATGAATACTGTACATTTATCCTATCTCAATTGGGCAGTGTTTGGTCCTGTAAAGCAGAGTAAATGAGCAATCAAACTTTTTAGAAAGTCCTGCCTGAGAATCAAATTTGGTTCTAACATGCTTCTTTATTACTGTTTGCCATATACCGTTGCCATTACATGCCAGACTTTGACCAGGGACAGGGGAAATTTTCAGGAGGCTTACTAAAAAAGTAGTAGCCAATTATTAAATTCACTTCCAGCACACCTTGACCTTATTGCTAACAGTTGTTTTATATTTACCAGATATGGATCCATGGATGGAGGGACAAGAAGGAAAAATGCGACTCGTGAAACGACGAGTACATTGAAAGCTTGGCTTCAGGAGCACCGGAAAAACCCCTACCCCACCAAAGGAGAAAAGATCATGCTGGCTATCATCACAAAGATGACCCTCACACAGGTCTCCACGTGGTTCGCGAATGCCAGGAGGAGACTCAAAAAGGAGAACAAGATGACATGGCCTCCCAGAAACAAATGTTCCGATGAGAAGAGATATGACGATGAGGAAGAGGTGTCTCAAGAGGAACAAATCAAAAGCGAGAACAACGACGATGGTTAGCTTTACTTATGCGAAATGTTTACCCGCATAAATCAGTTGCAGACTTGTCGTTTTGGTTACATGCACCTTCGGCTCTCTGAGTCAATTTACTGTAGGGAAAAGAACTGGCCTACTAATGTAATCAAAGAGCTAACCACACTGTAACTCAAAAACAATAAACGGTCCCGCTTTAATGCATTGTGTTAATGTGCTCTAAGCAGCAGTAACAATTAGAATAATATACAGAAGTACGGTAGCTATACCAATGTTAATATATAGACTACACTGCAGGAGACGTGCTTTGTATCATCTAGCCTAATGTCAAAGCAGATGTAAGTGTTTCCTAATGTATTCAATACAGTTTGCATTTCGTGATACTTGTATGTGTTTTGTGATATTTTCAGAGAACCGGAGTGGTGAAGACAAAGATCTACAACTGAGTGATCTGGATGATTTCGATACGATTGAGTCGGAGAGCTCTGAATGTGAGCTAAAGCATCAGTTTCACATGAACACCCACATGGCAACAACTGACTGTGCGAATGATCACCTTAAAGAAACATCTTTAAAGATATCCATCCCGATTTCCCTCGAAACAGAACAAGACTTGACCAAAAGTTGCTTGAAAACGGTTCCAGAAGATTGTGAAGACGACGTCACGAACAGCAGGCCGGCAAAAACGTGTTTCCAACACGGCCACCAAATACTAGAAAGCAAGCCTAGAATATGGTCTCTGGCCCAGACTGCCACTTCTTTAAACCAAACTGAATATCCATCATGCATGCTCAGATGTCAACCGACCATGCCCTCTTCCCCGGCGGCGACCTCTCCTGTAAACGTTATTGACAGACAACAGGATTCACCGGTTACAACGCTTAGAAACTGGGTAGATGGAGTATTCCACGACCCTTTATTTCGACATAGCACTTTGAACCAGGCATTGACCAATACTACCGTTTCTTGGAGCACGACTAAAGGTGCTATACTGGAGACAGGTTCCCTCGGACGCTCTGTTGGAAGCATGATTAAAGGACACATTCCTTCTTTACAGCACCAAGATTCCAATAAGGATAGTATGACCTTCCCGAAAACGGGAAACAAAATGTACTGCGCTTAACAAACCAAAACCCCGCGCGAAAGACTGAATAATAGGTTACTCTGGGATGTACTCTTGAGAACGTAAAATAAGAAATGCATTTCCTGAATACGAGATGTCTTCGGTAATGTCGGAATCACATTTATATTTGATTAGTCGAAGGGATACTTATGCATTGTTATATTGGCATTTCACTAGTGGGACTCCCAAATGGGTATCAGTTTGAAAATATTTATTTTTCATTTAAAAGCACGTAAGATGTATGTATATGTATAATTGAAAGTTTACATTTGACAAAAAAAGTTTACAAAAACACGATTTGTTTATCGTATGGCATGCAGATGTTAATAATTTCCTGAATATTCTTTAGAGCTCATTATTTACAGATGACTCGCGAGTGTCACTGTTGCAAAGTATCACACAACTGCACAAGTTTTATTACATTTGGAGGGTATGTTTAAAGTTGTTCACTTAAATAAAAGGTCTGTTTTGGAGGAATGGCTGTGGTCTGACTGCGTTATAAAAGTTTGCTGTCCGTGGTGCTGAAATGGATTAGGTTTCGAGGGCGGGCCAGCGAATGCTAAATATAAATTATATAACGGTATATAGAATGTTTGAACACTTTTATTATTCGTTAATGTCATATAGACCTGGTATTGTGTTTCTTACTGATGGAAAATCCCTGACCATTAGCGAAGCGGTGGCACGTCGTCAGATTTACTTGGGCCTGTAGCATGGCATGGGCTACACCTTTTAATTTTTAGAAATCATTAATCGTATATTGTAATGATTTATCTCGTAATATCATTACTATAGTATAGTAGTGGTATATCGCGATTTGCAATTGTTACAGTAGCCTAGGAGGATAAGAATACATATGAACAAAGTTTCTTTCTCCGTCTCTGATTATTGGGTACATTTTAGACGGCGCAATTGTTTGTAAGTTTCACGTTAAATTATACTATCGCAAAAATAAATATTGTCGTGTGAAAATAGCGACACAATAAGCAATTTTCAACCTTTATTGGCTGATGTATATTTAATTAAGTGATAGATTCCTTCTTCTGAGGAAATCAGGACAAAGTAGTACATTATCATATGCACATTCGTGGTTTAAATGAAGAACATTTATTCTAAGAAAACGTTGTAGAGATAGCTTTCGAGATGCAGTCATGCAGAGAAAGAACAGAAATCAAGATCACTCTCATCTATCCGCTCTAAAGAGTCTGTAATTGGGATGTATGCAGTCATATTTCATGTCATTTTATTGATTTTCTCACTCACCCTGATAACATTATCGAAATATCTAAACCTCCACGCTGATCCAGCTGTCAAAAGGCTAAGTCATGCGCCCGGATCGCTAATATGCTCAACAGCCAAGATAATTTAAAGTGAAATTTTCATTTTGACACTAACCCCTCAATTTCTAAAGGCTCTGCACCCTATGATATCTGCGTCAGGAAAAGGCTTTACCAGAAGCCGCGCCTTCAAGTGAAAAGGGCAAAGGAACTCGAATTAGTTGTTATAGATAAAAAGGGCAAAAATCAGGAGTCATGGGTTCTTGACAGTAATGGTAAAAAGTATTCCCCAGGGAGAAGCGTTTCTGCAAGAGCCGCTGCGATTATGAATTTTAATGGAGGAACCAAACTATTATTTTCCTCCCGAAGCGTTTGGGACAGAGTCAATTATGATTGAACAAAATAAACGTAATCGTGACAGTGTAGTCTTTTGCAATGCGCCCTCTTACTTAGCAACATGTTTTTTGTGTGTGTGTGTTGTGTGATAGTGTACACAAGCACACGAAACATAAATGCAGAATTCTACCAAAACGATTTTTAAAACGGTGAGTGCTTTTTCGCCTGCATGTCGTTTAAAGCACAAAAAAATGCAAGTTGATAAAATGCCTACATATATGTCGATCCATGTGGATCATATTTGTATGTACTATTCAGTACTTGTATTTATTGTGTATCAATGTATTTATTGAGTAGGCCTAACCGGAGCCGAGGGGAAGGGGTTCCACACAAACAGCATTATTGTTAAACATACGTGCATGATACCCGTTGTACCCTAATGCTGGCTCTTTGTTTTTCCTGACTCTAATAAACCAATAGATGACATATTTACACCCTTATAGGTCTTATCTATTAGGTTTTCCATTGATTCTTGAATTGCAGGATAGTCTTGAGTCAGCCATATAAATGTTCGATATTACAGAAAACAGCTCCAAGGGAGATTATAAGGCATGATGATTCAACGCATGGACTAAATTAACCCATTAAACTTTTCCGATGAAGCTGTAGTTGAACTGAAAGAAAATACATTTGTAAAATGAAGTGGATACTTGAAAGAGAGAGAGGGTGAGTGAGTGTGAGAGAGAGAAAGAGAGAGAGAAAGAGAGAGAGAGGGTGAGTGAGTGAGAGAGAGAGAGAGAGAGAGAGAGAGAGAGAGAGATATGAGGGGGAGGGGGGTGGGGGGGGTTAAACAGGGAGACTAAATCATTCAGCCATGGCAAATTCAAACACACAGAGGAGAGTATGCTAAATTAACAGCGCTTTTTACATAAACCCCAAATAAAACTGTAATCAGCGACGCGTTACTTTTCATTAAGCGAGTTTGACAGCAGCATATTCAGGCTCGACAAGGGAACAGGACCGGGGAAATAAACTGCTCTCAAACCGGGAGTCAAAAGATAATTCCTTAAGCTCCATTAACAACTCTTAGCCGCAGGAAACAGGCTCCCTGAAAACATCTCCAAATCTAAAAGCTTTATCGACCTGGCAAACCTCTGCTGATGGTTCTATTTATTTATTTATTTAACTTAAGAGAGAGACGTCCAGTCGAGGTAATAGACTTTGACACAACACCTTAACTGGGAAAAGAGAACCGGAGATTGAATGAAGCATCTAAACGCTAAAGCGAATCCCTTTAAGTTTTAAAACGATTGCTCTGGGATATTAGCCTACCTATATGTCGTCCACAATTTATCGCCATGCAAATGAAATCCCAGCCATCTCCAGAAAATTTCTCTCAATAGGTTTAAAAAAATGAAATACCTTTCATATAATATATAAATGCAGTAGCTACGTACTTCAGATTGAACAAGAAGACGGGCTTAACATGCATTTACGACCTTAAAACATTTAACGTTCCATAAATGGAGAAAAAAACAGCCAACAGAGGGACTAACATAATCTGACAATTCCACGTTTGGTCGCATAGTTTGTCCCCAGTTTATCTTCAAAGATATAGTAGGCTACATTATATTCATGCTATTCTACATGACTCTCACTCTGAATTTATTAAAAAGGAGCATCAGCAATTCTGGACCTTTATTAACTAAGACTTAAGAATAATCATATACACCAATGGGTTTACATAGTAGGCCTACCTCCATAGATAATGAATTGAAACTACGTTTTTAGCAAATACGATGTTTAAGCATAGGGGTGTTGACGCTTTAGTCTACCTTAGGCGCCTGGAATATATTTAGTCAGATATATGAATTCCCCCTCCTACAGACCATGCCTTAACCTTTAACTGCTCGTAAGTATTGATTAGCTGGGGTTATCAGTTCATTAAGAGGGTTTGATTTCGTCGTTACAGTCGATAAGACTAAACGTTATTTAAGAATCTGGAATGCAACAAGGATGTCGGATTATGTGCTATTTGCATGTCAGGTATCACACTTTGGAGTTTTACATTCCAAATAACACGGTAAACATTGTTTGTAGTGGTTACATTACCATGTAACTGTATATCAATTATTTAATCTAGATAGTTAAATCTTCCAAAGAAATGTTCTACCAACATTTTCAAATTAAATTGGAGTATACATTGAGAGAGAAAATAGCTGTGGTTACTTGTTTTGTAAGGTTTGGGCCTTGGGAGAACACAGTTAAGTATTTATAAGACCCACAGAGTAACACAGAAATATCTTGTACAGAATTAACTATTTACATATAAATTATTTAAGTCTAATTCGTCCAAGAATTCTATTCTTATCCAGTTTTATAAATAAGTTAAATTAAAGATAATAAATAATGTCAGTTTAGTTTATTTTCCTGAACTCTGTCCTGGAATAGAGCATGGCTAATTATGACTTTTAATGCATACAGTAAGTATAGCGTAAGAAGTTTTAGTTGTTTTAAAGTTCTCTTGAAATACAGTATTTACAAATACTTGAACACCACCTTTATGACAAATAATAAGCACTTACATAACTCAAACATAACTTAAGGCAGCATAAATAATAATAATAATGAAACATACATATGATTAATGGAGTATTAATGTAACTGATTATTTAGCACTAAGTAAATAATCAGTATTACCTTTGTTGAAACTAGCTAAAGCATTTTTTACATTTCACACAGACCCACACTTTGAACCCTGAAGATATCAAAACTTTAGTTTTTCCATTTGAGAAGTTGATTTGTAATTTTTTTTTATGGAACAAAATCAATATTTTGGACATTATTGGAAATATAAACCAGAGCAATCAAATATCTGGTATTCTTCCTAGTTACATCAGGGAGTTTTTCCTTGCCACTGTTGCCTTTGGCTTGCTCTTGTGGGGGTTTAGGCTGGGTTTTTTCTGTGAAGCGTATTGTGACAACAAGTTGTGAAATGTGCTATTTAAATAAATATTGATTTGATTTGATTTGGTACTTCTGATAATTCAGACATTCAAAGAATCTTGTGGGCAACTGCTCAACATAAATCCCTGAGCACTTTCCATGATATAGCTGCTGCTGGCTGCAAAGTGTCTTTCTTTCTTCATTGTGAGTGTCATTAGCTTTTTGAGCAGTCTAAAAATACTACACCTGTCAATTCAGACAGGACATTTACTAAGCAAATGCTTACTAAAAAACATCTCATGCTTTAAAATACTTTGTCTTGAACAGTTATTATATTACCAATACTTAGGAACAGACTATTCCATAACAGTATGGAATAGAAAATATTTTGGTTATAATAATTATGTTCATAGATACACCTCAGTCAAAACATCAGCTTAAATGTAAAAAAAAGCATATGCGACTCTACTATACCAAGAGAAATACCCAGCCCTATCTGAAGTAAGATTTTTTCTGTCACTTTTAAAAGCAATACAAGGTGTGTCTCCATGAAAACCACAGGTTCAAATGTATTGCCCAAGTCACTTGCAGTACAATGAAACCACATGAATATAATTACACAGGCTACAACTGTAAATTTATCAAGTTGAATGCACAGATTTGCAAATAGAAAACACAAAATAATGGATGGGCAAAATTGTGGGCCTTTCAAACAAATACATTGTCCAAGGGACAGAATGGACAGAGATATAAGTGTGTATTTTGTCCCAGCCTATTTATGTTATAAATACTAATTATATAACTAAATGATCATTATAGTCAGATGGGATGATATTGTGTCCTGTGATATAGATTTCCCTGTGATACTTATATTTACAATGTTATAAGTGTTGTATAAAATACTAGTTGTTTTACATTTCAATACTAGTTGTTTTTCAGTTCAATTGAATAGGAACTGGGAAAATATTCACTTTTAGAAAGTGAATGCCATGCTATTTATCTTATTCAAGTTGAGATTATTTGACATGCAATGAATCCACAGTGTATTGTGATATATTGTATATAAAAGACAATCGTTTGGCTGTTTCATTTTGATTCATATGCATATAAAAATACATTTCTTTTGACAACTTTAGAAATGCTATATTCTTTTAAACAATTGACAATCAAAAGTGATATTTCCATGCCCTGAGTCTTGAGCTTCCTTTGAATGCCATTGTGACGAGTTCGCTGGATCTGTGTGACTGGCTCACATCAATAAAACATCAAAATAAATCTATCTGGGCTTCCATACCTTTTGACACCGTGAGGTGACCGTGGATCTGAGGGTGAAGATATGAGTGACCCTTTCACAAATGCAGTTAAGAGAGAGAGCGCAGTCTGTCGTCGTGCCAACGCGACCAGGACACGCCGAACAGGCCTACTAGCGAGGCCCCGTCGAGCAGCCTATCTGCTCTGTCTGCCAACACCTCTCTCAGCCTGACAGTAAAGGTCAAAACCATTGAATCTGTGCATCACCACATACTTTACTTTCAGTAGGATCGCTGCACACTTTCACCCCCCACTAAATGAAACAAAAAAAGTGACCTCACTGATATGTGTGTTACACAGACGTGTTGTTTAATCGGTCACAAAAAAAGCCTGTTCTCCTTTCTGAGAGTGAAGTTTAGTCTAGCAAAGCACCAATACAGCTGCAGAATGACATTAACACAGACATGTCTTCCCAACATTAAAGGCGTCAAAACCTGACCAGAGAGAACAATCTGTATTAACTAGACGCAACAGTAATATTGTGTACAGTTACAATACTCAATGGAGGAAATAATACCCAATGCAACTCAAAGCATGCTGTGGGAAATCGTATTTGGCGATGCAATTAAGTGCTCAAAATTTACTCTATGAACATGCTGGAAAATGACATTGATCCCAAATAAACTTTTTACATGCAGAGGCAATAAGAATAGTTTCCATCAACATTTTGATTGAACTAACCATAAATAAATGTTCATAACTGATGTATGTAAAATGTGATAATGACCCACTTTGGACAATGCGTTTAAATTGGTATTATATAACCTTTAGCAGGGGTTGTGATAATGACCCACTTTGGACAATGTATTGAAATTGGTATTATACAACCTTTAGCAGGGGTTGGAAAGTCTTCCCTATGAGGTCACCGAACTAGTTTTCATGCGACAAACATCGTGTTGGGGTAGAGGGACAGTTTTTGTTCATCACTGAAACCTCACTTTATATTTTCCCAGACAGTATGGCGATAGCTCAGGATGCTACCTTTCAAGAAAGGTCGTTCAGACAAAAAAAGACACAAGGCTCATTATTATCAGCCATGACCAAGCTTGTAGAATGTTTTCTTAAACTAAAATAAATAGTTGCATTGCCTAAGGATTTCTTGTTTTTTTTATGTTGTTATTTACATTTCAGAATGTGCTTTATCATGTCACGCCGACATACAGAATTGTATCTTGTGACTTGCCTTGCAAGATACCTTTCTGGGAATTATATAAATCCGATTTGTGACTGACCTGTTGTTTTTATTTCTGTACACTCGTACTTCAAGTTTTGAAAACAAGTGGAGCTCATTTGTATTATGTGTTGATATTACACACAAAGGAAAAGAAAGGTCAACATTAAGCCTCTCATTTCGTTATTTTTTCTTGAAAAACAACATATAGTATCGATTGATTATAAAAAATAAAAAAAAAATAGAAAGATGAGGAAATGCAGCAATTGCCAATGACCTTTAACAATTACCTGAACATGGTGATTTACTTCATAAAAAGTAACTCACTTGCTCTTTTCCATCAGTGCTCACCTTTATACTCCCCACTGTGAGAAAAGACAGAGAAGTCAATACATTATCTGAAGATCATGTCCTGAAGTTATAAAAAAAAAAAAAAAACAGCATTGTGTTTTAACTGTGTGACTCCGATCAAACAATGTGTCTTGCATTGTTACAAATCGCTAAATATCGAGCACCATTACCATTTGAATAAATAATCAATGTACTGACATAATAAACAATAGTTCTCCATATGCTGACATTTATAAATGTCTGACTGTAATACAGTATCAATTATCTTTGCTTTTGTATTTGGGTAAAATAGATTTTTTTTTTTCTCTCACAAATTTACATTACATTTCTAACAGGAAATGTGTTGTTGCTTTTGGTTAAACAATGAAAGGCAATTGAACAAATACTTTCAAAAATACTATAACTATGGCAGGATGAATTTTCTCCCTTTCTTGATTCAGCTGAGTGTACGCACAGTATGAAACTGTTGCAATAGTTGACCCATAGCACGAAGTGCTAAATCCGTACCTACATGTGACCAGTGTATTAACAATGCATGTAACGTGGAATGTTGTTCCCAATCCTTGTGCTGTAATTATGTTCGGTTGTTGTTTAAGTTGTTGTTTAAGTACCAGGAACTGTTGACATTGTGTATGTTTTAACACTCTTTGGGTCACTGAAAGATAACTCAGCCTCTGACAAGTACGGAGCACAAAGCTGGAAGTGCTCAATGCTTGTCCATGTGAAAATAAATTTTTTAAAACTTTAGTGAAATATCATGAAGTTGCTTACATTTCTATAAGTTAGAATTGTACTTGTATTGATGCAACAGTATAACCATTTGTTTTTTTGGGTTCAAAAAGTTTAAAAAAATTGTATTTGTTAATTAGGTCCTAAAGCAAATGTTTTTTGTACACTGCAGGAAGGAAAAAAATACCTTTGAGAAATATGTGCCTCTTATTTTACAGGATGTATGTGCAGAAGCTGAAATTGGTCCGTTCACACTGCCTGGACTTTGAGAGACAGACTGTCGAATTGAGTGGATTTGCTTGAGAGGGCAAGGGGCTCCAAAGTGCATCTCAATCAAGTCGAATGCCTTTTGGGCTGAATTTGGTGTTTTTACCTCAAGTAAGGAAGGGTTCATTTGATCCAAATTTTGATGGGTCACCCAAGCAGGGGCATTATGCTGCTCGGTCTTGTGTCCTGGTGATCCAATAAAGAGATGGTCTGCAGCTTCTATCCTGTTCATTTTTTTTTATTTGGGTGGGGGGAAGGTGACTGGTCAAATAAGTTGATTTTTCCACATATAAGGATGGCAGTGTCTGAAGATTTTTTTAATGCCTGGTGATCGGCTGACTGCCCTCTCCTCATTAAAGCATTTGGCCCGTTACGCCCCCCCCCCGCCCCTATGAATGCTCCTGTATTATGTCAGAAACACTTATTTATTCCACAGCCATCAGAGTGCATTAACATTCACGCCCGCCTGTCACATGAGGGCCAGGGTGTCCGCTCCCCAGACATACACAGGTCCACACACACCACGAAACATGCAATCAACTCCTGAGTAAAGGTCAAATTTGCAATGCCGCTGACTTCAGAAAATGCAGGTAATTGGGTTACAGGGAGCACTAATACCTTGGCGGATTGTGAAAGATAATGTGACAGATGTGAAACGTTTGGCGGGTAATTAAATTTTTGGAGGTTTCACCGCGTGATGGGGAAGGAAGGTAAGCTGGGAAGAGGAGAGGCAAAAGTTGGAAAAGAAAAGTTGACAGTGTGCTGCCTTATTATCTGCTCGCTTTCGGTGTTTGAAGAAATCACTGTAATCGAAGCACTCATCATAATCAAGCTGAATCTTCCCTTCAGGTTGGAAGACAGCGAAATTGGGAAAACAAGACCGGCAAAGTCAGTAATAAAGGAAAAGTGGGATCCTTTAATTAAACTGGGTCAGTTGTAACTGAAAAGCCGGGACAAGCCCTTTGAGGTCCATGCATTATTTACTCTGGCCTTAGCATGTGATTGTCTGTTGCCATTGCATTCAATTTAGGAATATGTGCCGTCCTAAAGCAGTTGTGCAAAAACCAATGACCCACACGTATAAGAAAAATGTAACATAATAATTTTTCAGATACTAATAAGTGTCAGTCATTTGAGACCACTGTAACAATATATTCCGTTTAAACATTCACTGAAGAAGTAAAACCACGCTAGAACCTTGTTAATTCTGGATTGGTAAATAATACATTTGGAAGTGTTTTGCTATTCATTTATTTATAGCAGCATTCTTTAAGCATTCAAGTTGGATTTTTTTATACCACAGACTTCCATGCTCATCTTTTGCTTCTGTTATGCAGGGAAATCATAAGTGAAGCAAAAAAAATAAATAAATTACTTCCTACATGAGCTATTATGGTCTAGTTTCAAACCCATCAAAAAATTATCCTGAAAATATATAAAAAATGACATTGAATAAAACACATTAAATAAACACATTAATTGGTTATAAAGAGTTACCGAGCATACAGGAAACCGTACACCATCAGATTGCAACACAGCACTCCACAGCACCCCTTTTCCCAACTTGTACGTTATTAGGGGAATGCTGAAAAATACATCGCCAATTCATCAGTATTCAACAAAAGTATTTGTGCTAAAAGATATTAATCACAAAAACTATGTTTTAAGGGAAACTTTTGCGTTCGCCTAAAGCCTCAAAAACAGGAAATTAAATTGATCGGCCCTAACGCTAACATCAGCCTGCTCACCAACAAGGTGTATCCTTTGACAATGGCTGCAGCCCTGCCTACTGTACTTCAAACACTCACCACTGTTCTTGTCACTGGGTAGATTGTTTAAGATCCAATCCTTGTCTTTTTATGTAGGTTCTTCACAAAGACATGCAAATATCACTCCAATGTGACACAAAACATAATTGCAAAACTCACAGTAAACCATAACAGTTAGGTACATGGTACATGGTAGGATACATGGTAACAATATGGTAGCAAGAGAAGCTGTTGTATTAGTCATAGACATAGGTATTCTCATGATGAGCATACAACAGTATGCAGTAGCCTTGGCTAAAACATCAAAAATGTGCATTTACGACATACAGACGGGTGACAAATTAAAGGAAGAACAAACATAAAGTGTCTTAGTAAGGTGTTGGGCCACCACAAGCCACAGAACAGCTTGAAAGCGCCTTGGCATAGAATCTACAAGTCTCTGGAACTCTACTGGAGGGATGGAACAACCATTCTTCCAAAAGATATTCCCTCATTTGGTGTTTTGATGATGGTGGTGGAGAGCTTCTAACACATCGGTCAAAAATCAGGCAACTGCGAATGATTCACATCATTTTCGTACTCATCAAACCATTCAGTGACCCCTCGTGCCCTGTGGATGGAGGCATTTTCATTCTGGAAGAGTCCACTCCCATCAGGATAGAAATGTTGGTAACACTTTACTTGAATCCTGCAACATAGGGCTGACATAACACTGTCATACACATGACATTGTAGCTGTCATAACATGACATAAGAGCTGATGTCAGTTTATGTCAAATTACAGAACATTGTCATCACTTTTATCGGTAAACGTTATGGCAGCTGTTATGTCACATGTTCACATGACGGCTTATGTCACTTGCCAAATTTAGCTACCTGTGCTTGCTGTAGCTAAAGTGTTATAACAGCTGTCACGACAGGGAATTCATGACACTGTCATAAGCATAAGGATAAGCACTGTCATAAGCCACACATAAACAGTCTTGACAGTTTATGGCAAACTGTGTAACAGTGTCATGATCCATAAAGCTGTAAGAGCCATAACATGTTATAACACATACTGTGTGGAAGTATGAGGAAACACTTACAACACTTATCTTAATACTGAAAAAAAGAGCCATACGAATTGTCAATAACGCTGATTATTATCATCTAACCAACTTATTATTCATGAATTCATATGCTTTAAAATTTATGGATCTAGTAGACATTAAAACTCTACAAATAATGTTTAGAGCTAAATACAAAACACTTCCTGACTGTATCCAACGGTTGTTCACAATGAGGGAGAGCAGGTATTCATTCAGGGGAAACTATATGTTTGAAAAAAAGAGGGTAAGGACAAATGTGAAAAATAGATGTGTGACAGTTAAAGGGTTCAAATTATGGAATAGTAATAATGAACTAAAAAGAATGTAGTAATATGTGCAAGTTTAAGAAAATGTTCAAAAACATTACATTTGAAAGATACAAAAGATGTGACCAACATTGAAAAATGACTGACAATTATGATCTGTCTTGGTTTTGTTTATGTTTCTGTTTTATGATGTTGTGTTTCTTTATTATATTTGTTTTTTGTTTGCTTTGTTTCACTGCTATTTTGGGTAGAGCAAGGATAAGGATTTGTTAAGTATAAAGGTTAGGCACAATAAGCTTGGGCTTCAGTCTACACCTTTTTTTTCCGTCAGAGAACATAATGTTTGATTTTGTTTTATTTAATTTTATTTATTTCTTTAGAATTATTGAACCACTTTCATAACTGTATGGACAATTTGTTCTTATTGTGTATAATCGCCAGGAAAAAAATAAAACTAACTAACTAACAAACTAACATGTTGACATGACAACTTATGCTGCTTGCCATATTTAGCTAACTGTGCTAATTGAGGCCCAACTGTTATAACAATTGTCATGACAGGGGCTACATAATAGGTTATGACACATTGACATGGCAGTCTTTGTCATTCACCAGATTTACTCATTATAGTTAAGGCCAAAGCATTATGACAGCTGTCATGACAGGGTCATTGTGGCACTATCATTTATATAAGATGTTGGACCCTCTGTCATAAGGTCAACATAACAGTGTCATAAAGTTGACATAACTATCACTTGCTGTTTTATGCATGTTGTCAAAAACTTACAAAGTATTATGACTGCTTAACTTTACTGACCAGAAGTATATTTATGAGTATTTCTACACATGTTTTACCATTTTAAAATAACAGCAACCAAATAAATGATGGTGGTTTCTTGACTTGTATACCTTTCCTGTAGGATCTCACCATTTACAGAACCTTGCAATAATAATTGATAATGTTAACAAGTACCAAACAACACAAGCAACACCTATACAATAATTAGTAGATTTAGTATATTGACTTATTATGAACATATAAAAATCTTCTGCCTTTGAAATACCTTCATAATATTTTAATATCCTTATGAAATCACCCGGACCGTCCCTTTATTTCTGGTAGCAACTAAAAACTACAAAAATGCACAGGAGAATGAATATTATCATGCACCTTCCTTTTCCGCTACGTGATAATATCGTCACTCATGGAGAAGTCAACCCAACATAAGTAGCTACTGCTTTTTTCCTTTCCGAAGTTACAAAGTCAATAAAGTTATCTAAAATTAACAACTGGAACTACATAAGCAAACTAATAAGATTTTACCCTGACTGCGTTGCATGCACAATTAGCTGGCCAGTCTAATAGCGTTGTAGACGCTGATATGTCGCGGTTTTGTTTTTCAGCAACATTGCAGTTCATCAGATGGAAAACCCACAAGTAATGTTAGTTTGTACATTTGCATTTTAAAAGAAAAGTCACAAATGGAAATACATATATGCTTGTGTTATTTCAGTCACTATAACTTTTAAATGTTCGCATTGCTGTAACAGTTAAGTGACGGATTTGTAACTCCATCACAGTATACTTGATATTAGAACTTTGTGTTAAATGAGTACTAGCCTACTGCAGCCAGTTTACCAAGACTATACACAATCTAAACTATTTTGGACTGTCAGGTGTGTGTCATAACGATTTTAATTTTGAGATAGCTTCTAATGCTCCTGTAGTAGTGATATGTCACTGTGATGAGAAATGAAACAATTAATACTTTACTTCAACTATAGAAAAAACTGTCGTAACGGTGTTATGAATCTATCATAATGAGAAACTCTGGCCATAGCTACTTGTGTACCTGTCATAAGAGTCAATTAATGCAGTATGACAGGAACTTTTTCAGACAGCTCTTCATGGAACATGTAACTTCAAATAGATTCACCAGGTATTGTAACGTTCCGTTCCCGTCCTGTCCGTTTTCCATGTTTTCCTTGTTTCCTTCCGTGTCATGTTGGATCCCTTGTCCGTGTTTCCCTCCTGGCTGTGGACTGGGCGTCTCCCTCGGGTACTTTTGGTTTCATTTTCCACTTTAGCTTCCGCCTATCACTCGCCCCTCTCGTTACTCACATTCCTCACTGCTGTGCTTCGGCAATCACTCCTGATTTAACATCACACCTGTTTCTCGTTTTCTCCTTCACTTCCTGCACCATTTAAACCCCTGGCTGGCTGCTATTCAGCGCCAGTTCGTTGACTAACCTACCGTGTTTGTTTCGTATCCCGTTTCTGGTCCAGTGTTTGTGAACCTGCTGGTTCATACCTGTTCGCCTGGTTTCCTGACTGGTAGCTATCTCTGCTAATCTTTCGCTGCTGCATGCATTTACCTGTTTCCCTTCAAAACCTCCAGACGCCGCAGTTCCAGTCTTCCCGCAGCTGTGTTTGTCCTCCCCGTGTTACGTACCTCCCGTACTCGTGTTGCAGTACCAGGACCTCTGCATGCCAGCCGGCTTACGCCAGTATTGCCCGAGCTACGCCGCACCTTCCAACTCGGCGGTGCATTCACCAGCTACAGTCCTGTCACAACACCCTGCCTTTAACCTCTGCTTTCTGCCCGGTTACTCAAGCTACCCGGTCCAGTTTCCAGTCCTGTTCCAGCCCAGTTCCGATCCAGTTTCCAGTCCAGCTCCAGTCCAGTTTCCAGTCCAGTTCCAGTCCAGTTCCGGTGTTTTAGACACCTCCGTTCTAGTCCAGTTCCGGCTTGGAACAAGTTCCGTGCCGTCCCCTGTGTTCCTGAGTGGACCTTCCGGTCCAGCTTCCAGTCCAGTTCCAGTCCAGTTCCGGTGTTTCATACACCTCCGTTCAAGTCCAGTTCCGGCTTGGAACAAGTTCCGTGCCGTTCCCGTTTCCTGAGTGGATCTCCCGGTCCAGTTTCCAGTCCAGTTCCCAGTCCAGTTCCAGTCCAGTTCCGGTGTTTTATACACCTCCGTTCAAGTCCAGTTCCGGCTTGGAACAAGTTCCGTGCCGTTCCCGTTTCCTGAGTGGACCTTCCGGTCCAGTTTCCAGTCCAGTTCCGATCCAGTTTCCAGTCCAGTTCCAGTCCAGTTCCAGTCCAGTTCCGGTGTTTTAGACACCTCCGTTCAAGTCCAGTTCCGGCTTGGAACAGTTCCGTGTTTCCTCAAGTCCAGCTCCGGCTTGGAGCAGTCCTCAGTTGGACGCTATCCTGTGTTAACTAACTAACCTGTTTTGCTCCCGTGTACAGCTTTGGGACCACCCCAACGCTTAATAAAGTTCCACTTTCTGTAATCTGTCTCCTGGTCGTTGCACTTGGGTTCGTCCCGTATCAGGATCGTAACAGAACGAACTGGCCAACAATATGGACCCAGCCGATCTGGAACAGATTCGCCACGCCTTCTCCTGCCAAACTGCGATCAGCGACCAACAGGGTCGCCGTTTGGATGATGTGCTGGAAGTAGTTAGGGGCATCACGGAGCAAGTATCCCAACTTTCGCTCCACCAACCGCTACTACGGATTCCAGCCAACCCTACTCCTTCCTCTCCCGAACCCCATCCGGAGGCACCGGCTCCCACTTCCAGCCGTGAGCCCCGTGTACAACACCCCGAGTTATATCGCGGGGGGTTGGGGAGATGTCGTGAATTTCTACTTAAATGTGACATAGTGTTTCGGATGCAGCCCTCCTCCTTCGCCTCTGACTCCAGCAAGATCGCGTTCATTATGAGCAGCCTGGGAGGGAGCGCCCTGGAGTGGGCTACATCCATCTGGGACAGCCAGGCTCCGTTATGCAGCAACTTCGCAGCCTTTACGGCAGAGATGCGACGTGTGTTTGAACACCCGACCTGTGGACGTGACGCTACCCAGCGTCTGCTTCAAGTTCGCCAAGGCAACCGCAGTGTCGCAGAAATGGCCATTCAGTTTCGTACCCTCGCCGCGGAGTCAGGATGGAATGACGCCTCCCTCCAGGGGGCTTTCCGCCAAGCTCTCAGCGAGGAACTCAAGGACCAGCTTGCCACTCGGGAGGAATCCAACTCCCTTAATAGCCTCATCAGCCTCGCTATAGCCATCGATAATCGTCTCCGCATCCGGGCCCGGGAGCGGGGAGGAAGTTCCGGGCGTCATTCGCCCTCCGTCGTCTCTAATGTTCATTCACACTCCATCACTGGATCTCGGGCGCCTACGGCCGGGTCCGAGGAAGAGCCCATGCAACTGGGCAGAGTTGCGGTCAATCCCGAGGAGCGTCAGCGCCGTCAGCGCACCAGATCCTGTTTCTATTGCGGCAAGCCTGGCCATCAGATCGCCTCCTGTCCCATTCGCCCAAAAGAAGGGGCTCGCCAGTAAGACTGGGCGTACTGACGAGCCCCATCGTTCCCAACCATGCTGCCCAGGACCGCCTCATGTTCAAGGCTACTCTCCTTTGGAGGGACAAGACCCTATCTTCTTCGGCCCTAATTGACTCCGGAGCTGACGCCAGCTTCATGGATATCACCTTCGCCAGGAGGGCCGGCATTCCCACGGAACGTCTCACTTCACCCATTTCAGCTCTAGCTCTGGACGGCAGGAGTTTGGGGTTAGTTACCCACTCCACCGTTCCTATCCAATTAGTTCTATCTGGCAATCATCGGGAGTCCATTCAGCTATTACTGATTAACTCCCAACAATCTGCTCTGGTTTTAGGTCAGACCTGGCTTCGCCTCCACAATCCCCATATTGACTGGAAAGCCGGTCGCATCCTGGCGTGGAGTGCCCACTGTCTAGCCAGCTGTCTCCGTTCTGCACTACCCCCTCCGGGGCCCAGTAAACCCTGTTCCATGCAACCTATACCGGATTTAACGAATGTTCCCAGCGAGTATCACGACCTCGCGCAAGTATTTTCTAAATCACGTGCTCTGTCCTTACCTCCTCACAGGCCGTATGACTGCGCCATTGACCTACTGGCTGGAGCTAAACTGCCATCGGGACGCCTCTACAGTCTGTCTGGACCGGAGAAACTAGCCATGGAGGAATACATCCACGACTCCCTCGCTTCGGGTATTATCCGCCCCTCTTCATCCCCAGTCGGTGCAGGGTTCTTCTTCGTTGGGAAGAAGGATGGCTCCCTGCGACCCTGCATCGACTACCGGGGCCTCAACCAGGTCACCATCCGTAACAAATACCCTCTTCCCCTCATTAACACCGCCTTTGAAGCCCTCTCTCCAGCTGTGACGTTCACCAAGCTCGACCTCCGGAATGCGTATCACTTGGTGCGTATCCGTGAGGGGGACGAGTGGAAGACTGCTTTTAATACCCCGTTGGGCCACTACGAATACCTGGTGGTCCCTTTCGGCCTTACTAACGCCCCAGCAGTCTTCCAGAGCATGGTGAACGACGTCCTGCGGGACCTCCTAGGGAGGAGCGTTTTTGTTTATATCGATGATATTTTAATTTTTTCTCAATCCCCGCAGGAGCATGTCCGTCACGTTCGAGAGGTTCTCCAGCGGCTGTTGGAGAATCAGCTGTTTGTTAAGGCTGAGAAATGTTCCTTCCACGCTTCCACGGTCCCGTTCCTCGGCTTCATTATCGAGGAGGGCAGTATCCGGGCGGACCCTGTGAAAATCAAGGCGGTGACAGAATGGCCCCAACCCACCTCCCGCAGGCACCTTCAACAGTTCCTGGGGTTTGCAAATTTCTACCGCCGCTTTATTCGCAATTACAGTTCCATTGCTGCTCCCCTGACTAAACTCACTTCCGTTGCCCTGCCTTACTGTTGGAATTCCGATGCCCAGCGAGCTTTCGAGCTACTCAAGGCTCGGTTTTCCTCAGCACCTATCCTCCTTCACCCTGACACTTCTCGGCAGTTTGTCGTTGAGGTGGATGCCTCCGACACCGGCGTGGGGGCCATTCTGTCTCAACGGTCCGCCTCTGATAGCAAGCTCCATCCCTGCGCATTCTTCTCCCGGAGGCTGTCCTCCGCCGAGAGGAACTACGATGTCGGGGATCGGGAACTGCTGGCGATAAAACTGGCTCTTGAGGAGTGGCGCCACTGGCTGGAGGGGGCAGGTACCCCTTTTCTTGTTTTTACCGACCATCAAAACCTCATTTATTTAAGATCTGCCAAGAGGCTCAATTCTCGTCAGGCTAGATGGTCGTTATTTTTTGCACGCTTTAATTTCTCTGTTTCTTTCCGCCCTGGTTCCCGTAATATTAAAGCAGATGCCCTGTCCCGCATTTTTTCCCCTCCCTCCAGTCCTGCTGATCCGGAGCCCATTTTGCCGGCCTCCTGTGTGGTGGCTGCGGTCTCCTGGGAGATTGAGGGCATTGTGAAGGCCGCCCAGACTTCCCAACCGGACCCCCGCAATAACCCTAACTCCTGTCTTTTTGTCCCCGATTCCGTCCGCTCCCAGGTCCTCGAATGGGTTCACGCCTCGTGCCTGGCATGTCACCCAGGTGTCGCCAGAACTATCGCCCTCGTCAGGAGGAGTTTCTGGTGGCCTACCCTTAAAGGGGATACCCGTGCCTTCGTCCTGGCCTGCTCGGTGTGCGCCAGGAGCAAGGCTTCCCACCAGCCTCCCTCCGGTCTTCTCCTTTCCCTCCCCGTCCCTGGCCGTCCTTGGAGTCACATTGGTGTGGACTTCGTAACCGGTCTGCCGTTGTCAGAAGGTAACACCGTCATTCTGACAATAGTGGACCGGTTCTCCAAGGCGGTTCACTTTGTTCCCCTCCCCAAGCTCCCGTCCGCCCTTGAAACCGCTGAGCTCTTGGTGCTACACGTGGTCAGGCTGCACGGGATCCCCTCTGACATCGTGTCAGACCGTGGGCCCCAGTTCTCCTCCCGAGTTTGGAGGGCGTTCTGTGCAGCCCTGGGTGCCTCTCCTAGTCTTTCCTCGGGTTTCCATCCCCAGTCTAATGGTCAGGCAGAGAGGGCGAACCAGGACCTGGGGGCCGCCCTGCGGTGCGTTACAGTGCGCAATCCTGCCTCTTGGAGCCGTTTTCTCCCCTGGGTCGAGTACGCACATAACTCCCTTAAGAGTGCCTCTACTGGCCTATCCCCGTTTGAGTGTGCTTTAGGCTATCAACCCCCTCTTCTGTCGACCCAGGAGGCCGAGATAGCTGTCCCCTCTGTTAGGGCCCATGTCCTTCGTTGTAAAAACATTTGGAGACTCACACGCACCGCACTCCTTCACGCCAATTCCCGCTCCCAACGTCTGGCGGACCTTCACAGGACCGCAGCCCCACAGTATAGGGCCGGTCAGCAGGTCTGGCTCTCCACTGCAAACATCTCCCTTCCCTCTTCATCCAGAAAGCTTCAGCCCCGTTTTATTGGTCCCTTCCCCATCATTTGTCTAGTTAACCCGGTGTCTGTTAAACTTTCCCTCCCCGCCTCCCTCAAAGTTTACCCTGTGTTTCATGTGTCCCAGGTTAAGCCTGTCTCCTCCAGCCCCCTCAGTACCCCTACCATCCCGCCTCCTCCCGTCCGAGTTGTTGACAACGCCCCGGCCTACACGGTGAACCGTGTTATTGATATCCGCCGCAGGGGCCGGGGTTTCCAATACCTCGTCGACTGGGAGGGGTACGGTCCTGAGGAGAGGTCGTGGCTCCACAAGAGCCTGATCTTGGACCATTCAGTAATCCAAGACTTCCACGAACAGTTCCCTGACAAGACCAGGCCTCCGGGTACGCCAGGTGGCGTACATTGAGGGGGGGGTACTGTAACGTTCCGTTCCCGTCCTGTCCGTTTTCCATGTTTTCCTTGTTTCCTTCCGTGTCATGTTGGATCCCTTGTCCGTGTTTCCCTCCTGGCTGTGGACTGGGCGTCTCCCTCGGGTACTTTTGGTTTCATTTTCCACTTTAGCTTCCGCCTATCACTCGCCCCTCTCGTTACTCACATTCCTCACTGCTGTGCTTCGGCAATCACTCCTGATTTAACATCACACCTGTTTCTCGTTTTCTCCTTCACTTCCTGCACCATTTAAACCCCTGGCTGGCTGCTATTCAGCGCCAGTTCGTTGACTAACCTACCGTGTTTGTTTCGTATCCCGTTTCTGGTCCAGTGTTTGTGAACCTGCTGGTTCATACCTGTTCGCCTGGTTTCCTGACTGGTAGCTATCTCTGCTAATCTTTCGCTGCTGCATGCATTTACCTGTTTCCCTTCAAAACCTCCAGACGCCGCAGTTCCAGTCTTCCCGCAGCTGTGTTTGTCCTCCCCGTGTTACGTACCTCCCGTACTCGTGTTGCAGTACCAGGACCTCTGCATGCCAGCCGGCTTACGCCAGTATTGCCCGAGCTACGCCGCACCTTCCAACTCGGCGGTGCATTCACCAGCTACAGTCCTGTCACAACACCCTGCCTTTAACCTCTGCTTTCTGCCCGGTTACTCAAGCTACCCGGTCCAGTTTCCAGTCCTGTTCCAGCCCAGTTCCGATCCAGTTTCCAGTCCAGCTCCAGTCCAGTTTCCAGTCCAGTTCCAGTCCAGTTCCGGTGTTTTAGACACCTCCGTTCTAGTCCAGTTCCGGCTTGGAACAAGTTCCGTGCCGTCCCCTGTGTTCCTGAGTGGACCTTCCGGTCCAGCTTCCAGTCCAGTTCCAGTCCAGTTCCGGTGTTTCATACACCTCCGTTCAAGTCCAGTTCCGGCTTGGAACAAGTTCCGTGCCGTTCCCGTTTCCTGAGTGGATCTCCCGGTCCAGTTTCCAGTCCAGTTCCCAGTCCAGTTCCAGTCCAGTTCCGGTGTTTTATACACCTCCGTTCAAGTCCAGTTCCGGCTTGGAACAAGTTCCGTGCCGTTCCCGTTTCCTGAGTGGACCTTCCGGTCCAGTTTCCAGTCCAGTTCCGATCCAGTTTCCAGTCCAGTTCCAGTCCAGTTCCAGTCCAGTTCCGGTGTTTTAGACACCTCCGTTCAAGTCCAGTTCCGGCTTGGAACAGTTCCGTGTTTCCTCAAGTCCAGCTCCGGCTTGGAGCAGTCCTCAGTTGGACGCTATCCTGTGTTAACTAACTAACCTGTTTTGCTCCCGTGTACAGCTTTGGGACCACCCCAACGCTTAATAAAGTTCCACTTTCTGTAATCTGTCTCCTGGTCGTTGCACTTGGGTTCGTCCCGTATCAGGATCGTAACAGGTATGTTGGTTCAGGTGTGCATCATAATGAATTAAATGCTCTCGTAGTACACAGTTATGACACTGCTATGACACATAAAACAATGACCACTTTACTTTAATTATAGAAAAACTGTCATGAAGGTGTTCATTACCGGTCATAATCAAGGAACAGGAACTGACAGGAACTTTTTCAGACAGCATTCCATGGAACATTTAACTTAAAATACACTCAACGGGTAGCTGTGTTGGACTGTCAGGTATGTCTTTATGTTTGCCATACAGTAGCTTCTAATGCTCCTGTAGTACAGCGTTATTACACTACTATGACAAATGAAACAATGAACACTTTACTTTAACAAAAGAAAAAACTGTTGTAACAGTGTTATGAATCCGAAGAAACTTCAGAGACCCCATCAGCACCAAAGACCGTTTGGCAGTATGTCTCAGGTAAAATAACGTTTCACTGGAATAACATTACAAAGGATAATGAAACAATAAAATAGTCTACAACTTCATACATCTTGTCCCACATAAAGAGCTGACATTTTATACTACCCGTAATGGGATTAGTATGAGGTTTAGTGGGTATGTGGGTGGAGTTTGACCGTTTATTAGAATTCCCTATGCCTGAAACATTATCAGGATCCAGAATTAGCATACAGTATATTTACAAAAATCAATGAAGTTGATAAGGTAAAACATTAAATATCTTCATCGCTTTCTCTGGGTTCATGCAGTGGTCGCACATGTCACAGATGTTTTCCTCCCCAGGTCTAATGAGAGCATATTTCCAGTAACTACAATGGGGCTAAAGTAAACACATTAATGTAAATGAATCCTTGGTAGAAGGACAAAACAAAGGTGTTGTTTTGTTGTGTTTTTTTCGGTCACACTTTAAACAAAGTCTCCATATAAAGGCTTTATATGTGCTATATAAAGCCTTCATAAACATGACATAGTGGCTTCATAAATCATACATAAGCAAATGCCATGCTTCATAAATGGTGACATAAAACCTCCTTATGCAACATGTTATGCCAAATGCCTGTTAGCCTAGAATCCTACATAAGCATGTTTTATGTCACCCAGTATAATGTTTAGCCATTAGCCAGGTGACATTGTTGGTTATGTCACATTTGGCATAACATGTTGCATAAGAAGGTGTTATGTCACCATTTATGAAGCATGACATTTGCTTATGTATGATTTATGAAGCCTTATGTCATGTTCATGAAGGCTTTATATATGCTATATAAAGCCTTTATATGGAGACTTTGTTTAAAGTGTGACCAGGGGTCGATACATCACATGCCCCCGGAACCGGAAACAGGGATGCAGCCTGTGCAGAGGATGCAGCCAGTGTAGCTACAACAAGCGGCGATGCTGGTGGGATCGGCAGGCAGCGATGGAGGGGGAGGGGGGCAAGCGGCAACAGAGGGGAGCCAGACAGCAGCGGTGGGGGAGCCAAGAGCCAAGACAACAGCATTACAGTAATATAGCAGTAGCCTAGCCTACTGCATCCTAGTAATATAAATCCTGGCTGGAATATCTCATGGATATGGTTTGAGCTCATTTATGTACCAAGTACATGTACAGCTTTCTCCTATATTTTTTGATAAAAACGGAAGATTGATAAGGTAACTGGATTGGAACAGTACAAAGGCTAAATATGGTTGTAAGATTGTGTACAACTCTGGGGAATGATGTGCAGTTGTGGCAGCCGGATGAATCAATGACTTACTGACTGAATTAATTAAATATACAGTATATAAGACCTCTACCTGTGGCTGCAATATCCACTGATCAATATGTACAACAAATGCTACCAATGTTTACATTCTACATTGTGTGGATGAGCTAGCTAACATCACCTCTGTTGGCACTAGCTGTCCATTTACTATTAAAATTTCCGAATAAAAAAAAGGCAACAGGAGAGAGTGAGAATGAGATGGAGGATGCATGAGCTGTTTGCAGAATTTCAGAGTCGTGAGAGTGCTTCTTTAATCAGGACACTGTTAGCGGTTCATGTATATTACCCTGCGCCGGACCGGGTTTGGTCTCTACCCAAGTCTGACTTCTGGTGGTGTTTGATTGTTACTGGAGTTTGAATGTTTCAGACTAGGTGATGCACGTCAGATGACAAAAACTACATTTTCATACCTGTCAAACCAAGTCCACCCTGCCATCAAGAAGAACACGCCACTGCGACGGGTAATTGGGGTGGAAAGGAGAGTGCCTATGACTCTCCGAGCCTGATCTCATGAAATTCGGCAATATGTACCGATTGTTAGTGTCTCAAAAAACGGTACCTGTTTCCGAATTTTGCACAAGCGCCCCCTGAGCCTGTACTGGGAACTACTGACTAAAGGCTGTGATAGGCCGAAAACATCACGTGTGAGGGTAGTAGTATATGACGTCACGCGTCCCACTGCTTTTCTTGGCAAGGCTTTTTTGTCAAAAAATTTTTCTTGGCAAAAATTGTTTTTCTTTTTTTTTCGTGATTCCCGTACCCCACCCACAACCCCTAAACATAACCTCACAGGAGTTCACGTAACTCGGGCTCATGCCCGAACTGTTAAGATAGTGTCCCTTTTTGCTACCATATTGTTACCAACAATTTTTAAATAAAATAAATTATAAAAAATAAAAAAATTATTAAAAAAATAAAATAAAAGTAAAAAAATGTCCCAGAGTCCCGCCCAACCCCTAAACATAACCTCATAGGAGTTCACGTAACTCGGGCTCATGGCCGAACTGTTAAGATTTAAAGAATCTATATTTGCACAACTATATTTTTCTATCACAAGCTTCTCTCGCATTATGTATCTTTCACGAAATATCCTTAGTCTACAACTGAGCATTAGTCAGTAGTTCCCAGTACAGGCTCAGGGGGCGCTTGTGCAAAATTCGGAAACAGGTACCGTTTTTTGAGACACTAACAATCGGTACATATTGCCGAATTGACATGAGATCAGGTTGGACTCTCCACCGTTTGGGCACAAAGTGTAAATTTAGGACCATCACACAACTGGTTTGTGTGGATGTTTCCACAGTTTGTACTGTAGTGCACCATGTTGATAGATTAATACATTAATAAATATTGTTTCATGATGCTCCATGAAATAAATGTTTATTTAACTTATAAATAGCTAGTTAGCTATAGGTTATATTGTAACTATGGGCAAATAACCATCGTTTGCTAGGTAGCTAGCTAACTAACATTACTGTTGATAAACATTACACGCAAGACGCAATGCAGATGCAAGCATAGGCACTGAACAGTGATTGGATAGTGAAAATTCTACGCATTGCCACCATGGACCCCGTTTCACACTGGCTATTTTGGCAGGAGGTTTGTGGGGCTAACTCTGAAAAGTCAGTGCTAACACTGCTCCAGAGCAGGGTCAGTTAGCCCAGGGTTAAGGTTGGTGCTAGCCCACTTTAGAATGCGCAAGTGTGAACACACGCCTAGCCTTGGGCTAAAATCTCTCTTAGCCCAGGGCTAAGGAGGCTCACACCTTAGCTCACACCCACCAGTGTGACCCCTGGATATAAGGAAACAGGTCGAACGACAGGAGATAAAAATGCAATGAATGTTAACAACATTGTGGTCCAGATAAGAGGTTTGCTGTGGGACTACCACCACTTCATGAAATGGAACAGCTAAAGAAGGTCCAGAAGAGCTATGCATTTCAGTGCAAAAATTTGTATTCTGTCATAGAAACAAGAAAAACCCAACAATAGCCTGAGCATATGCTAATACTGCTGTGATAAGCTCTGTTCACTCAACAGTAAAATAAACAAGTGAAATTCTTGTTTAATTATACCACGTCATTCTATGGTCAATATCGACTACTACATATGAAGGAAATATACAATCCTACCATTGGTTTTACGCATAGAGATGTCCCTTTCAAGATACAGTGGTCATTTCTTGTCTTGGACAATCTGTTTGAGAAATACACACCCCTTTATAATGCTAGTACACATTCTGAAACCCCCACACATAAAACCCTGCCTGCTATTCAAACCTGTCTCATTAATTCCAGTTCATTCTGGAACTCTCTTATCAACTCTTTTTTCCAATATTGGACATAATAATCTTCACAACAGTGTTTGCAATGTCTTATTGGATGTTTTGAACATTAAATCACAGCAAGGGCATAAAATAATTTCTAGATTTATTAGTTTCGTTTTACGCAAACAACTTAGAATTTTCTTGCTGAGGCATAATTGTTGTTATCGTGCCATTTTTTAGTTTTTACTAATTTGGCCAACTCGTCAGCATGGCTAGAGAAAATCCTTGCCTTGCTTACATGGATTTTGGGAGTGGGTCAGAAGAAGATACCATCGTTGTCACGAACCTAACATGGGCTGAACCCAAATGCAATGACCAAGAGACAGGGGGACAGAAAGGGTGATTTATTTAAAGAGCTTGGGGTAGTCCCAAGCTGTACACAGATTAACACAACAGTAAAGAGAGGTGAGGAAGTTCTCCGGCGCTTGGAACTGCTCCAAGCCGGAGCTGGACTTGGATAGTCCCCGGGAAGTTCCAAGCCGGAACTGGACTGGATACGGGAGACAGGAGTTCCACACCGGAACTGGACTGGTTCTGGACCGGGAGGTCCAACAGGAACTGGATCACGCGAACGAGGAGTTGTTCCAAACCGGAACTGGACTTGATACGGGAGACGAGTTCCAAACCGGAACTGGACTGGTACTGGACCGGACGGTCCAACAGGAACTGGATCACGGGAACGTGGAGTTGTTCCAAACCGGAACTGGACTTGATACGGGAGACGAGTTCCAAACCGGAACTGGACCGGTTCTGGACCGGACAGTCCAACAGGAATTGGATCACGGGAACGTGAAGTTGTTCCAAACCGGAACTGGACTTGATACGGGAGACGAGAGTTCCAAACCGGAACTGGACTGGTTCTGGACCGGACGATCCAACAGGAACTGGAACACGGGAACATGGAATTGTTCCAAGCCGGAACTGGACTTGATACTGGAGCGGTTCGAACTGGAACTGGAACTCTGGAACACGGTAATGTTCCAGACCGGAACTGGACTGGAACTGGACTGGAACTGGACTGGAAGCAGAGGAAGGGATATGGCTGGATACGACAAGGCAGAGCAGTGTAGCGGAGCTCAGGTTGGCCCGGTTGGGGCAGCTGGGCCACAGTGGAGGCTGGAACCGTAACCGTAGCAATGGCGGTAGCCACGGCAGGACAGGAACCACTGTAGGGTGGAGAGGCAGAACACGTTAGATGGAAGCAGGGGTACCGCAACACACACAGGGAGTCGTTAACAGCTACAGACTGGCTGATACAGGAGAAGCTGGTCATTTAAACAGACAGGGTTCAGGCAGAGACAACCGCAAACAGACAGGGCTGGATAAATACCAACAGTAGGTTCTAGAGCATAGAGCACACAGATGAAACCCACTGAAGTCTTTTAGCGCACAGGACAGGGAAACAAAGGACCAGGATACAAACGGAGAACGTTAACGAACTGGCGCTGAATAGCAGCCAGCCGGAGGGTTAAGTAGGGAAGTGAAATTGAAAACAATAAGGAAAGCGTGAGGAATGTAACCGAGGGTGATTGACTAATTGACAGGTGCGGAATGCATGCAGCAACGGGGAAAGGAGATAGGTTGAAACCGGAGTGGGGGAAAAGAGTGAAACAAACAGAAGGAGCACGCCCAGCCTGCAGCAACGGGGAAAACACGGACGAAGGATGGGAACGGAACGTTACAATCGTATTGATTCTATCTGAGAATATGCCTATGAACATGACAGCATTTTCCTCCTCAATATGAGAATTACTGCATGTAATATTTCAAGTATGTACATTAGTTTTTCCACTGTATATTTGATAGTTATTTTCAGATTTTGAGTGCATTTCACATAATCGACTGTAAGCATCCACTGGTGGCTCAGTCATGTTTTATGTGTCATGAACCTAATACGGGCTGGACCCAAATGCAACGACCAGGAGGCAGAGGGACAGAAAAAGGCAATTTATTATAGCTTGGGGTAGTCCCAAGCTGTACATAGATAATAAACAGTAAACACGATAAGTCCGGAGCTGAATCTGCTCCAAGCCGGCAAGCAGGATGTTCCAAGCCGGAACTGGACTTGGTACTGGAACTGGATAGGACCAAACAGGAACTGGATCACGGGAACACGGAGTTGTTCCAAACCTGAACTGGACTGGACTGGATAGTCAAACTGGAACTGGATCACGGGAACACAGAGTTGTTCCAAACCAGAACTGGACTTGGTACGGGACACTGGGTTGTTCCAAACCGGAACTGGACTGGACTGGGACTGGATAGTTAGACTGGAACTGGATCACAGGAACACGGAGTTGTTCCAAACCGGAACTGGACTTCGTACGGAACACTGGGTTGTTCCAAACCGGAACTGGACTGGACTGGGACTGGATAGTCAAACTGGAACTGGATCACGGGAACACGGAGTGTTCCAAACCGGAACTGGACTTGGTACGGGACACTGGATGTTCCAAACCGGAACTGGGCTGACAGGAACTGGATCAGGTTTAACTGGAACAGGACAACTGGAACACTGGAATGTTCCAAACCGGAACTGGACTGTGCGGGTCTCTCAGGTAAGTTCCAAACCGGAACTGGACTGGACTGGACGGATCTGGACAGACGGGACGGATAGGGGGAGCGCTAGGCATCCAATAAATATGCTTCGAACTTGTCTCCTGAAGCGAGGGAGGACATAGAGAACAGACAACTGGTTATGGAATACATGAAATGTAAGGAGGGGAAGCCGGGGAATAATTGTAACAGGTAACCAGGTAATGGAAGCAGCAGATGGGGTAGCGGCAGGATATGGCAAGGCAGAGCAGTGCAGCGGACCTCGGGTTGGCCCGGTTGAGGCAGCAGGACAACAGTAGTAGATGTAACCGTAACCGTAACAATGGTGGTAGCCACGGCCAGACAGGAACCACTGTAGAATGGAGGAGCAGAACACCCAGCTGCGGGCGCAACGTCAGGTGGGAGCGGGGGTACCGCAACACAAACAGGGAAACGCGAACAGCTACAGACTGGCAGAAACAGTAGAATGATGGTTAACGAGACAGGCAATATTCAGGCAGGAAGAACCGCAAACAGACAGGACTGGATAGCAAACAACAGAAGGCAGTGAGCATTAAAGCCCCGAGACAGAACCAAACTGAAGTTAGATGCACAGGACAGGGATTCAAAGACCAGGATACAAACGAACAACGTTAACGAACTGGCGCCGAATAGCAGCCAGCCGGAGGGTTAAATAGGGAAGTGAGATTGGAAACAATTAAGAAGGCGTGCAAATGTAAGCGAGGGTGATAGAACAATTGAAGTGTGAGGAATGCATGCTGCAACGGAGAAAGGAGATAGGCTGAGACAGGAGTGGGGAAAGGGAGTGAAACAAACGGAAGGAACACGCCCAGTCTGCAGCAACGGGGAAAACACGGACAAAGGGAATCAAACATGACACGGAGGGAAAGGGCAAAACACGGAAAACGGATAGGATGGGAACGGAACGTTACATTATGTTTGATTTGCCATGAAGCTAGAACATTTACCAGCAATATTGTCAATATTCCTCTTGAAAAATGTGATGAACTTGTCACACTGAGCATCAGTGGGTACTGCGGAAACAGTAGCTTGTTTGAGGATTCCAAAATGTAGGAATCCGCACTGCGTTTTAGCTTCAGCTTAGCACTACGGCACAGTGGAGCATGCATAGTGTTTCCAGTTATAACAGGAATGCATTGAGAATTGTTATAATTGTGAGGGAGGGGGTCGGAGAACCAGGCGCGACCGTAAGAGATCTAAAAGTTACCCACAAACGTGGAATAACCACAAGTCAAGGGAGGAATATAGACAGCACGGACAGAGAACAGAAAAAAAAAAGGGAAAGAACTCCCGGCGTTTCTGCCAACAGAAAACTACCCAGAAAAGAGGACGGAAGTAAACTCGAAAATACGAGTCAGGACAGACAGCAAAGAAAACTGGAGGTTCTTGCAATTGGAGGGATTTTACTTACAGACATGTTTGTACAGTATAGGAAATAAGATGTTGAATCCTGCACTGCTGTGTTAATCCGAGATGTTCAATTTTAAAATAAAGGGAAGCTCTCACCCTCCATGTCAAGATGTTGGCGAAGTATATCCAGGGAGTGACAGGTGAGAAGGCGCCAGGGCAGGGGAGAGCAGACCTGGGTAAGGGAGACACAGAGTGCTGGGGAGGAGGGGAGGGGAAGGTACAGCTAGCTAGAGAATTAAAACTCATCAAAAGAAAAAAAAAACATTCCAAAAACGATAATATAAAAGTCGGGAAGAAAATAAGGGAATCGAAGCACGATAAAACACCTTAAAAGGCCGAAAACGCACAAAGCACAGAGGAGCAGCAGCCAAGGTGCACCAGCATTCCCTCTCAGCTTCTAGATTTACCTGTTTTACATATGTAGGCTATCTCTCAGCATTTCATTGCAAACTAAAGAAAAACATTTTTTTTTGCATTTTTCCAAGATTTCTTTGCATTTGTGGCACTTTATTTTGACCTAACTTATGAAAATAAACTAATCTAAGTCAGTATTGTAAATGGTACTGTCTTGTTTAATTTAAACCATTTTCCAAGTTTTTGTGGTGCTCAGACCTAGAATTATAAAGCCTTAAATAGAACACACCCCAAATAGGTGAGAATTGACCAAATTTGGCTTCTGCATGAAGGGGTTAAGTGACAATGTAAAATTAAGATTTTCACAAAATGTTACGAATATGGTTGCTTTAAAGTTATTGCTGAATTATGAACAAATTCATGGTCAATTTGAATAAATATGATTGATTGGAATTCTAGTCTGGCCTGGCCACTAATTTCTCAGTCACATTTTGGATCAGGACTCACTGTAATTGCCAACCCTTTCAGCATAACATGGTGGTTAATAAGAGAACAGTCTCTAATTATCATCCCTGAAAACAGTGTGGTTATTATTGTTTAACAAAGCTGAGTCATTATTATTATGTTCATTTTTCAACTGTGTAAAGTCCAATAAAAGGTAAATACCTAATCTTGCTAAATAAAAGCAACGAGCAATGAGTAGGAAGTTGAAACTTTTAATTGAGCTTTGAATGGTGGATTTTCCCCCGTCAATGCCTTGCCCTGTCATCTTTGGCTAACTTTAATGAAGGGAATGTGTGGAATATGTCAATACACATGAGATAAACATTTAACATACGGTAAAGATCCTAAAAACAGAATAAGGATTATGTACTTTTATCAATTTATTCTTGATGGGCACATAAAGACAGAGAATTGCCATTGTTGCTTATCTGTATCATGGTGTATGATTTATTTTTAAATCTAATTTTACCACACCAAATGATGTATTCCAATGAGTAAAACACAATATGCGGGATTTAAACAAGATAAATGGCACTACAAAGTCAATTCCTTTCTCATCTGGAAAATAATTTTAAGATTTCACTTGATTCCTTGAATATCTTGGACATGTTTATATGTTGGACATGTATATGTGACATAATAACTTTTTTAAACTATTTTATGAAGTTATTTTATTTTCAGAAGGGTGTTGTAATGCATTCAGCATGCATTTGTAATGTGCACATTGCATGATTAGTAGAAGCAGATTCTAATAAAAAAATGCTCTGATGTTCACAATTGCGTAACAAACTAATAATGGCATCAGTCATAATGTAACCTAATTGATACCATGACGGGAAGCATTTAATTCACATTTTTTATTTCTGTTTGAGACTTTATTTCAAACAAAAAAAAAAATCTAAAAGTGTATTTTTCTCTAAATATCAACCTTTGTGGCATAATAGTCGCCAACCAATGCACCAACCTTTTTTTTCCTGTTTTTCCTCCCAAACATCCATCCCCAGTCACAATACGCAGCTATCCAGCCCAGGCAGCTCCGCTTGGGAAGTGCTTTGTGTGCAAACAAGATTAGTCTATTTGCTTTGCACAGGGTCCACCATAAAATGATAAGTTGGCTGTGTCTATAATTAATGAGACAACGCAGTGAGACTTTTGTCAGGGATTACAAACAAGTTCATAAACAGTGGCCGGGTGCTGTTTGGGCAGAAGCTTACACAGCTGAGGGGTATCAGCAGGTATTGTGCAGGGAGAAATGGGTGAAGGGGTGTAGGGATCGGGGCTTGTTCCACATGTGTAAATGATCTGCATACATTTACGTCAAGGTTATTCAAGGGCACGACCTGCAGGAAGTGGTTTGTCCCACGTGAGTTCACGGTGCTGGTCTGTAAATAAGAAATTGTGTAATTTCAGCAGGTGTTAGGCTTAATAATTCTATCACCCCTGTGTGCTATCGCAGCGTATTGTCACCTTAAGGTGTAAACCTGCACAAGGAATATGCTCCCACATTCTCTCTGTATATAAAACCATCTCTACAAAATTAAATGCATCACTACTATCGTTTCAAGCAACCCAGGTAGGCCACCTATTCACAAATTCACCAATAATTACCTATCATAGAGGAAGTAACTCAAAAGATAAAGTTGATCACATGGATTGTTTTTTTCAAAAACCTGCTAATATCACAGCCCCTCTTATCTAATAGTAACTACTAATTTTGTTCATTGCGCACATTGCTCAAGATCTTACCTTCATGTCACTATCCCTATTCAGGCTGGCCTTTTTCCTGAAAATTCTTCTATCATGTTGCTTTCTGCATCCATCCAACATAAAACCAAAGGCTACATATTCAGCACATCTATTGAAGCTGTCTGTATTCTCCATCATTATGAGTTACTGTATCAGCAACACCAGATGTATCATGACAACAGTATAACACCAGATTTTTATGATTTGATTATTTAAAATTTTCATTTTTTATTTATTTGTGCTCACTGATGCAACCTCAGCTATTGATTCAGGAGGGCACAGGCTTGTGATATATGCCATCTGCAGCATCTTATGTCAGTCATCGCGCATCACACCGAAGAGGACACTTCATGGGGGCTGCTGAGTGGCCAATGGGGGTCGCTGGTATGCAATAAGATGGCATCATCCTGGCGGACTGAAACTCTCCCTTCCCTAGGTGATACTAGACCCGATTGTGTGTCTAGGTTCAACACCAGACAGTGGGGCCCATCCATTACATTTACATTTTTAGGCATGTAGCAGGGGCTCTTAAATACAGTGAGTTACACAGCTCACTTTCAATCCATTTATACAGCTGGATATTTCACCGAAGCAATACGGTTTAAGTATCTTGCTCAAGGGTCAAACGGCCTCACTTGGGAATGAAACCAACCACTTTAGCATTGCAGGACTAGTTCCCTAACCATTATTTTACACTGCCACTTCTGTGCACTACACAATCCACACACTACAACAGTGCATTAACAGGATGAGTCTATATTACTATATTGAAACATTTAATGCATTTAAAAATAATCTGTTAAATATTATTCCTTCAACCATTGAATTAGTTGATTAACCACTGCCTTAATAACTAATTAAGTCTGTGGTAACAAGTGTTATAGGGTCATTCCGTGTCAAATCAACCAGTGGTCCCTGCATGACCCTCTCAGATTTTGATTTTATTTTGACCTAAATTATCAAATTAACTAATCAACGTTAGTATTGTAAATGGTACAACTGTCTCGTTTAATTTAAGCCATTTTCTAAGTTTCTGTGATGCTCACAACTGGAGTTATAAAGAATACCCCCTAAATAAATGAGAATTTACCAAATTTGGCATCTGCGCAAAGGGGTTAAAACAAGCTATTTTCTAGTTGAAAGAAAAAAATTGATTTTACGTATCATTACACGACTATAGTGTCATTCCGTGTCAAATCAACCAGTTTTCTGAAAAGTTCCTGTATAACCCTCTCAGATTTTGATGAAACTCCATCATAATAATCCATTGTGTGAAAAATGAACACACACACACTTCTTTCGTGTTTCGCACTCGCGAGTTGTGAAAACGCAATTTTTTCCCGACTTTGGAAGCTTATAACTTGGGATTGGTAACAGCTATAGAGCTGAAACTTGGTATCCGACCTTACTTTCCTCCAAATTGCAAGAATATGACAGATTACTTGTACCCCCTTCCCTTTTCAAGTTATATGCACCCAAAGTAGCCACTTTGTTGTCACACATGTTTTTGGTGATTTTCGAGGTCACCCTGTGCCCATACGAGTGGACATGTACATCCCATATCACAGATGTATTATCTATAGGTGTATGTCTATGGTCACAAGCAAGTACAGGCTAATCCATCCAAAGTTGGGTCCGGGTGAAAAAAAGTCAAAAACACAACCATCCGTCTTGTCAGTGGATCACCATGTGGACAGTTAAAACTGAAACTTAAAACTGAAATTTACACCAGTTAAACAGATATATTAGATCTACTCATCAACCAAATTTCAGCTTTAGTACTCATGGTTAGACCACATTTTGAAAAATACTAATTTTGCACAATTCCGGGGATACAAAAGTTGAAATCGGCCGATCTACGTGCGTAAGGTCTGATCACAACATGCATATTTATCACAGGAGATAGGTAAAATAAAGTTAAGATGCCCCCTAGGGCCTAGAGCTAAGGTTAGATGTGGGATTTTCCCATGTCAGGTAAATACAGGGATAACCCATTACGCAATGATGGGATTTCCCATTACCAGGCAACAATATTTGGTCAATTCATTCTAGCTCTATCATTCAAGAATTGAGATCCGATCAGTGAGCCTCGTCGATTAGTCTGCAGGCTACAGAGCAACAACAAATCTTAAACGCACAGATGTTTGCATGGGCTGATGAGAACATCAATGGCATCAAGTTTTTCTTTGTCAGCGATGATGATGTAAAGGCAAATGCGGATAACTACAAACTAGTTGAGCGGTTCTCCCGATCAAAGACCATTACTGGCACACGCTCACATCATAGTTTTGTCCCCATTAATGAAGGACAATTAGAGATGCGATGACTTTCTAATGATACCGTTTTCAGGGTCGTTTCAATTGGAGATTGTGCAGTGCAAGGTTCCAGTTCTGTTCATGTTCCAACTCTGACTGACCCGACCGAGTACCAACCAGGGAGGTACATTGCATGCATCTATGACAATGAATGGTACATTGGCACTATCGTGGAGCGATCAGAGGAGCAACATGATGTCTTTGTAAAGTTCATGAGAAGAGCAAAGAACTCAAATGCACTCTCCTGGCCCCAAGATGTCCATAATGAGTGTTGGGTACCATTCCAGGACGTAGATTGTGTCATCAGTGCTCCAGAGCTGCAGGAACGTGGAGGCCTTCACTACAGACTAACTGTTAAAGACTTCAATAACATTCAAGGCAAACTGCCAGCATTTATCAAGTAAACGACAAACTGTACACATCTATATGGCAGAATACGTGGTAATTTAACATTTATAGTGTACAGTTTAAAGTACATGAACTATTCTGTTTGATGTCTGATACATAATTTGACACTTTTAAGTAGTAACGTAACTCTTAAGACTTATGTGAATTCCCGATATGTTAAAATATGTGTACTTTTCAAAATGCTATCTAACCATGAAGGAGTTGAGTACCAAAGCTGAAATTTGGTTGATGAGTAGATCTAATATCTAATTTCACGTTTTTAAACCGGTACAACGTGGCGTCCTGTTCAACTCTCTTATTCCAACTAAATAGTCCACTAAAATATCTTTCTGAAAATATTTGAGGTGAGAAATAGGCCATGCAGTTTCTGAATCTTGATTCATATTTGATGTGCAATGTCTAGTTTGACAGTTTGATCCAAGTTATACAAAATCATTTGTACAATGTACTTTCATTTATGCAAATGATGATGGACACAGCTCCTCCGCCTCCACCCCTCTCCCTCGCTCACCCCACAAAGTATTTTTCAAAATTGTGTAGTAGGCGGAGACAGGCTGAGACAGTGGGTGTACTTACTCTTTAAAAAGAAAATCATATATGTAACTCCAAATCAACTATTTTGGCTAATAAAACTAACTTTTGCATCAAGTGGGAATTACTTATTTTTGTGGGAATATATCTTTTAATCAGTATAGGGGGATAGATACATATGGGTCCAAAACCCTATCCAAAACCTGTCATAAAATCTATGAATATATTAAAGCATATACATTTGCCCCTTATGATGGCTTAAGATGAAAACACTGATATCACACTGGTACACCCAATAACTCAATCACGCAATACATCATTCACTCAATAAACTTCACTAAAACATCAACCTCAATAAAACATCACTTTTTTCTGTACTCTACAGTATGCAATCTTTTGCTGCATGTCCTGGGATGAGATTTCTCTGTTGTATTTTTCAAAAATGTTTGCATTCATAATCACTTTTTTAAATTACATTTTACATTAATCTAGCACATATCAGCACACAGTAAATTGGAATGAGTATTTTCCATGCCCTAAGTGACAAGTATAGCCCAGGGAGACACTAATACGCCATAGTTTATATTATGTATGATAAGATTACGATAAAATAATATTCCACCATCAGGAAAATGCTGGCAAATGTTGTAGCTTCACGGCAAATCAAACATAAAACATGACTGACTCACCTATGAACACTTACACTACAGTATGTGAAATGCACTGAAAATACAAAAATAATAACAAACATATGGCACAAGACTGTGGTGAAACGTATTATTATTATATAAACGAGTGGAAACACATATTAGTAATGGCCTATTTCATACCATGCAGCGTCAGTTCATGAGCTGAGAAGGTTCATTTTAAAGGTAAATTTACTACATTTCTGTCAGTATCAGTTTTGATTAGATCATTTGCATCACCTTGCCTTGATAGACTCAGTTAACATGTGCTTATAGTGTATGCCCTGGCAATGCCAATTTCATGGGTGTGGCAGGCCATGACACAACACAGACATATGCTCCCTGCACCATATTTGAAAGAGGTAAGAAGATACTGTGCTTATCAGCATGTTGCTGTTCATCACCCATACATTTAGATATAAATACTGAAAGCAACTATCCAAACAACTTAGAAAAAGATAACTGATATGCTGTTTAGAATTGTATCATGGATACTTCGGGCAGAAGGAAACGTTTTATGTCAATGTGTTACAAAACAAAGGCCGCTAACGTTAACAATATTAATGCAGCTGCAGCTTCTTTTCACTTTGCTTCCCCTCAGTTGAGCTATGCTGTCATTGCAGTGGAGGAGAACATCTCCTGTGCTGTTATTGTAGGCAGACCGCAGGCTCCTAGGTGATCACAGGAGTTGTCTTTACGCCATTAGGCAGAGACTATAACCCTCCCTCCCTGTACAATATATAGTCAATCATGACCTATCCTGTGAATAATCAGCTATGACATGTGACTTTACTGAAACCGAGGGGAGCATCCAGAAAAGGATTGTGATGGTTTTCCGCCTGTTAAACCACCATAAGTACCAGAAAAATAAATTACACATGATTCACAAAGCACCCGCAGTGGGTGGAAAGTGCACACAATTGTATTACCAGGGAAATCGCGACATTGTGCACTGTCTGGGTCATGCATATTTAAATCTGCATAGATTTCAGTGCCAGAATTTTTATGCTCAATACAGGGCATGTTCGAATTGCAAAGATGATTGCAAATTACAACTTACAATAAGCATGGATCTTTTTAAAGGATCTGAAACCTGGTGGTAATGCCAAAATTATGTACAAGGATATTTGTGGGTTAACAGAGACAGAAATTCACCATTACAAGCTGAGTCATTCAATAGTATAATCTAGAATCGCTTGATAACAAAGACATGTCCCCTGTCATTTTCTTCTTCAACAATTTAAGTAGGCTATTTCATTGTATTGAGACAAGTATTTAGATAATTCAACTAGCCATGATACTATAATAGTAAAATATTCCATTAAACCAAAACAATCTTTAAAAATTGCCCAATTCCATGGGTAATTCTATCCAAGAAATATTGAAGAGGTCCATTTGCTGATCATTCAACCCATCTTTTCTGTGGTTCAACAGTTACTTTTTTCATCTTTATTATTCCTGCACAATCATTTCTGCATCAGATTAAATTAATCCCTTGTAAAATGACAGGCAAATCAAAAAATAGTTTTGAGCGAAACCAGCCTTTTGCTTTTTTTTGAGCAGTTGGAGAGCATGTGATACCATGACCCTTTTTTGAGTTTAAAAAGTAATTGTGCTCAGACAACGGAGACCAGAAGCACACTCAAATGTAAACTAATGCAGCAGAGAAGACGCAATTTAGCATGACTTTTGCTCAAAAAATCTCCGGTGAAAGCTGATTTGATGGATGAAATGTCATGTTTTGCAACTACGACATGATATATCATTGTACTTCAGAACTGCACTTGTTAACTGTTTGGGCGTGGTTCCATGATTACTTGATTTGCATCAGTACTTTAATTAATCAGATAATATTGCAGCTGGTGTGCAATAAACAACACAAACTGTGCTTGGTATGTTTTCTTTGTGGATTTACCCTCCAGTGTTTTAACAGGATAAGCTACCCATCTTTAGCTGTAAATTTAGCCACTGCCTGTATTTTGTTTGAATCCTGTTACAGCATTGCTGTTCATAAAGCTTCCTGTGTACATGTACATAGAGGATAGCTTAGATTTGCTATGATTATTACACTGCAGAGGACAAGAAAGTATTACGAATAGAATAGATAATATAAATTTTAAACAGGACTGTTCAAAATTGTAAGTGTATACCGATACTACATGGGATGGTTATTACTATAAAATTAAAAGAACACAATACTTCAAAATATGAAGACCATGATGCCTATGACTTACCTTTGAATAGTCTGATTAAATTAGTTAAGTCTTATTTATGACAAAAAATTATGTTTTAAGTGAGATGTTTGTTTTGGTTAAAAGCTGTAAAAGTCAGGAAATTAAAATGAGCACCAGCAAAACAAACATGTCTCTCGGTACAATGAGGTATTTCCAGTGCTCAGTTTTTTTTATATCTCACTGGCACTGCTATACAGGCCTGTAGCTATGTTAGTCTACTGTATTCCAAAAAACATGTAGGTGTACTCATCACTGGGCACAGATTGCTTCAAACCTCTCAAAGAGCCTAACAATAGTTGTGGCTTGTACTTGGACCGAAGAGAGCACAACCAAGGCATCCTCGAGTGAAAAAACAGGAGAAAAAACTGGGGAAAACTAATTTCTCACAGGAAATAACAGAATATTTACCGACATGTCAATTCGCACGGGATTGCTTTAACCTGGAGTTAATTTTACAGGGCATTTAACATTTTTACCTTACCGACTTCGTTCAACATAGCAAAGACAATTTCGAAGTGTCGAAAATGCGGAAGTCCTGAGCTATTTATAGCCGCCAGGAAACCCGAAACAGGTGCAAGGAATAATTGCCGGGCGAGATACAAACACCGGGATGGAGGCGGAAAAAATCTGATAGAGAGCGACCCGACGACGCCAAAAAGAAAACAGCAAAAAACAGCGAGACAGCAAAGGCTGCTAATAACCGTGACAGTTACACCACAATGAGTAGCAGAATAATATGCTAGGCCTACACATTATTGAACATATGATACTGATGTGTTAGCTAAACACAGTACACATAAAACAAATTTAGTAATGACAGACAACAGATATAGTGTAGTTAATTTTTTATTAAAAGTTTTTAAATATTAGCCTAATATTAATACCAAGTGATTTTGCATAACAGTTACATATGCCAGAGCCATCTTCGCAGCGTGACTCCGGCAGCTAGCAACAGCACTGACACAGAGAGAGAATCGCTTAATTGTGCCTATAAGCAAAGTGAGCTGAAGCCTATCACTGGTCCAATTAGCTAGAATAGGGCAAGGCACAGCTAACTGGACTGATAATACAATATGATCAACACCGTAGCTTAACGTTAGGCTATAAATAATCTGCGACTCTTGAGCTAATGTTAATGCATATCCAAAGCAATGTGCTTTAACAGCAGACGGAAAATGTATTGCTGTGTTCAAGTGTTCAAGCTAATACGAGCGACAGCTGTCCTTTATTAATGGAGTAAAATAGACTATGTTACCGTTCCCTATTTGCAATGGTAATTTATAGAACAGATACAATAGAGTAATTTATTCGTACAAATCGATACAATGTGAATAGTCTATAGCTAACTACAACTCAACAGAAAAGTCCGTAAAAAGGATTGGCGCTTAAATCGGTAGGCTAGACTGTTATTAAATCACAGTTGTCTTCCCTTAAAAAAATCAGCCGTTTCCTAGCTTTCTTGAGGAATCCTCGATTATGTCATGAGCATTTTTGCAGCCGATTAGATTATGATCTCCTGCCTCTGATCAATTGAATGTACAACCTCCATTTCCATTTGTGGTCTTAGACTGACACCCTGTGGCTAAAAAGGTAGGTTAGACTGCTGTAGCCAACTCCAGAATAGCCTAGGCTATTAAATAACAGTTGTTCTACCTTAAAATAAATAAATAAACCAGCAGTTTCCTAGATTTCTTCTGGGAATCCTCAAGTATTTAATTTTAGCATTAATGTATTTTGCAGCTAATCCATTCTGAGACTACGGTATCACGCCTCCTTGAATTGAGGTTATGGCTCCCATTTCCATTTCATTTCTGGTCTTAGGGCCGTTTCACACCTGATAGTCCGCTTCTAGTCCGCTTCCTTGGTTCGCACCAGATGCGAGAATGATACATTGTTTTGTTTTTCAGCTGGTTCGGTTCCCTTTCACACCTATTCATTTGCTCTGGTCCCAATCAGTTGATGAGTTGGTGAAGCGAACCAAAATGCAGCCGCACAAGCCACGTAAGAACGTTCATTTCACTCATTAGTCAGATGTGTCTGGGGCGGGAGCAATAACGTAGTTCCTGAACTGCTCTTCTATTGGTCAGAATTTCCATGCAGGAAAACTCGAAAGAAACTCCGGGAAGTAGAAGAGCAGACAACCCACCACAAGTAATTTCGCTGTGATTTCACAATGGAGAGACAACTGCGCGGGTTGATTTTGGCGTTGGTCATCGGTTATTACATCGTTTGCATTTATCACTTTAGGCAAACAATACAGTTTGAAAATGAGGCACGGCTGCAGCTGGAAATTAATGTTCTGATGCACTGGAGACGTGTTGGTCCGCGATTACTCAGATTCGTGATGCTCGCATGTTGTTGTTGTTGCGAAAGGGGAAATGTTCATCTTCCTCATCCCATAATGCACAGCGTAGCTGGCTACGGGAGCTTGTTTAGTCTAAAAATGTGCAGTGCTTTCTGCAGTTGGGTCGGACTGAGGTCGGATCACGTTCTCACCACAAACGAACCGCACCAGAGTTTGTTTGGAAGCGTACCGAGACCACCTCTTCAACAAGGTCTCGGTCCGCTTGTTTGGTCCGCTTTTGGTGCGCACCCGAGTACGATTGCTGTGTTCACACCTGCCCAAACAAACCGCAGCAAGGGGAAAAACGAACAGAGTTCGATTCAATCGACCCCGAACAAGGCAGGTGTGAAACAGCCCTTAGACTGCCAACATGTGGCTAAAAGGTGAATATTTCTGTATTGAAATAATTCACCAAATCAGTACTCCCATGACATCACTGTCATGGTTATTGGTAGCCTCTGATGTTTCTGCCGTCATTATTCTATTTGGCGTCGTCGGGACGCTCTATCTGATTTTTTCCCGTCTCCATGCCGGTTTTTGGATTTTACTCGGCTATTATTCCTTGCACCTGTTTCGGGTTTCCTGCCGGTTAGAAATAGCCCAGGACTTCCACATTTCTGACACTTCGATATTGTCTTTGCTATGTTGACAACAAAGTCGGTAAGGTATAGGAAATTTGGTCACTGCATTTCTGGTTCGTACGAATAGGAAACGCAGCAAGTCCGGTTAAAGAAATTAGGATTAGATTGGTTTTCTCTTTTATTTCCAATAATTTTCATTATCCTTATTCTTTTTACCTGTTACCCTTTGTTTTCAAGCTCTTTTGCCTATAGAGCTTTGGATAACAGGTTTTCATTTCTGTTCCTTTCTTTCACTTGTTTTTTTGAGTTTTTGCTTTGTTTCTCTAACCTCCTGTTATGCCTAATGATTTTGTGCATGAGGTTCTTTTGTTATTTATTCTCACCGTTTATCGAGATAAACGTTTTTGAGGCTGCTTTGATTTGCCTTGTGCTAGGGAAGTTTTGCTCCCATTCTTTTGTTTATCTCCTCCCTGGTGCAGTTCTTCCGCTTTTGTGGAGGATCTTTCTAGATACGCTTTTAGAATTATTTTCGGTCGCGTCTGGTTCTCCGAACCTTACTCTAACCCTCACAATCACATGGAAATAACAGTCACAAATCCTAAAAATGTTTGATTTATAAAGTATCACCATAGCTAGCTAGCAAAGTAGTCTACAATACATTAACCTCTGGTTTCAGTCCCTTGACTCTGTACTGGACACGTTTGCAATTATTGTTATAGCCAGATTGCTGCCTTTTCTATACAGAAATCACATTAGTTTGTACTAATACCTTTCTGTTGTACGAGCCTTATTTGGAATTGTGTTGGTTCTCTTGTTAGTTGCACAACAACAACAACAACAACAACAGGATAAAGAAATAGGAATAAATAAATAATAAGCCGGATGGAGCCTCTGTGCCTGTCAGGACATATGCTACCTGAGGCTTCTGCACCCTCTCGCAGCCCTCCAGTGCCACTGTTTTGGCCCTTGACTCGGTGCTGGACACGTTTGTACTTGTTGTTATAGGCAAATCGCTGCCGTTTCTATACAGAAATCATATTAGTTTGTACTAATACCTTTATGTTTATACTAGCCATATTAGGCATTGCATTGGTTCCCTTGTTAGTTGCACGGCAACAACAGTAACAACAGCAAAAATTAAATTAAATAATAAAAATAAATAGATAAATAGATAAGCTGGAAGAAGCCTCTGTGCCAGTTAGGACAGACGCTACCTGAGGCTTCCGCACTAATTTGAGCAGCCAATGGCGGCTTTGCTTGGAAAATAGTTGGCAACACTGCTCCTTCTTCCTTATTCATTCCCGATAGTAACAAGAGGAACAACACCAGCTATTTCTAACAGCTTGAATAACAAAATCAAGAAACTGCATGACCTTGCAAATTTTTAGGATTCGATAGAAAAACTAGAAAGCATTTCCAAAGGAAATGCGTGTGATTGCTGTGCTGCTGAACAGAAGGAACATAACAGCTCAGAATAGGCCTGCATAACTAGGTCTACAAAATGTGGACAAGATCGCATAGAAACCAATGTTTTGGAGAGCTGTCGTCGAAAACATGAACTGTTGACTGTTCCGTGCACTCACTCATTTGGGACATGGGGCTCGAACTACTGTACTGGACTATCGGCTTACTGATCTCGGTCCTATGCATAATTCAATCAGTTAGCAGTTAATATTGTGAAATTTCTTAGCCTTTGCAATAAAAATAACTTATTTTATGTTAAAAGAACATTCTTAGCATAACGTGCACATTGTCTGCGTCAAAAATAAATGTTAGGAACAGGTGAGGATTGAACCACCAAACTGCTACATCGTAGGGCTACACCTTAAGCACTAAGCTACAGGCACTTTCACAGTTTGTGTTGTAGGGAGCCAGCCTCTTAATCATAAATAGTGTACTTTGAGATGAAGCAATTTTAAACAGACCTATTTATGTATGCTCCCTTATTTGCTGTACATGTATAGGGCATGCCCCGCCAAGCCGTAACTTAGCGGATGGCATACTTGCCATCCCAATTTTTGGATCTCTATAGCGCCAACACATGGCTCAATTGGGGTAAAACTGGAGGGGTGAAGTCTGGGTGTTACTCCAAATAAATCTACCAAGATTCATTACTTTCTGTAACAGGGTTTTGGAATTATTACCATTTTTGTGGTAAGCCACACCCACTTAAAATTCATTGGCTCGTAATTCAGCCAATTTATGAAGTAGGCGTTACAAATGTAAATGTATGTATGAAGGCACGTGAGATGAGGACTTCTACCTAGCTTTGTTTAAAAAGGCCACATTTTGAAGGAGGAGTAGCATTTTAAGTGTTTTACAAAAAATGCTAATTAGCAGAAAATGCAATATGGCTGACTTCCTGGGTCATTGAGGCAGATTTGTTCGGCATGAGCAGAGGGACCTGTTCACCAAATTCTGTGACTCTAGGTCAAATGGGGCGTCGGCAGTAGGCGTGGGGTGTAAATGTCAACATATTGTCACATGCACTACAGAGCCACCAAATATGGTGAGGGCTTGTGGGATGACACCTTATAACTATATGCCAAGTTTAATAAGAATTAGCCAACGGGTAAGGAAAAACACAGAAAAGTAATAGATGAGTAAATTTAAAACAAAATTCTGGCAAATTCAAGATGGCGCCGACCAAATTAGCGCATATATATGTTCCAAATCGGGGCCTTTGTCACTGCAGCATGTTTGAAATCTCTGCAAAGGAACAGTGATTTTTTGTGAATTTTTCTATATCTTTCAATATTTGGATCTTCATAGCGCCACCACGTGGATCGATTGGGGTAAAACTGTAGTTTTGAAGTCTTGATGTGACCTTTAATAGATATATAGATGGCGGACTTGATAGTTCCTTGAGGCAACTTTGTTCACCATGAGCAGAGGGATCTGTACCCCAAATTTTGTGACGCTCTGTAAAACCGGGCGTCGGCAGTGGGCGTGTCAATGTCAAAATATTGTCACATGCACTATAGGGCCACCAGGTATTCAATCTGCGTCATAATTGACCAGATCCAAGAGGTTGGCCATTACAACAAGGCTGCCAAGTTTGGTGTTTATATAGTTTATGGTTTCTGCGCAATCACACAAATTGGGATGGCAGGTATGCCATCCGCCAAGTTACGGCTTGGTGGGGCATGCCCCATACCTATACAGCACGAGAGTTTGGCACTTTTCAGGGTTTCCTACAGAAGTAACCACAATTACCATAGACTCTCAGCCCTTAAAAACATTAACTTCTGTATGTTCTGACCTCATGTAACCACACAGCATTCACATACAACTTCACACATCCACACAATAAAGCCCCAAATTTTTACAGGGCCAAGTTGCATTAAATCATTTAGGAAAGTTTGGATAGCATTGCTTTGGAATAGAGCTAGTTTATTTAGTGTGAGCTACGATAGGCAATATTGTTAGTTGTAACTTGGCCACATTTTAATATCAAGACTTTTAAAGGCAGGCCTAGTTTTTGCAAGTTGGAATTAAGAACCTATAGACAGCGCTATGTAGGCTATGCGTGAGTAACTTGGCTTTTTTTACATCGTAGACGTTTTTTATCTGATATAGTTTACCTAACCAGCTACATTCTGCAACTAGCTCTGGTGCGATCAAGTGAAGACTTTACTGCCAATGCAAAGAAAACAGCCGCAAAATGCGACCAATTAATCGAATTGTGGAGCTAACGTTACAATACACAAAAATGAACAAAAATAATATGAATAATGTACGTATAATGTAGGCTACGATGACAATTAGGCTACGATGGTGGAACATATGGCAATAGAAACTATATGCTATATGTTGCGTGTAGGCTACATAGGCATAGTACAAATTCGCATCGTAATATGTCAGACAAACTCATGCCTTTTTGTCCAGAGAACCAATTGTCCAAAGTAAACGTTGCTATGGTTACAGGTGTTTTCACTGTCAACTCGAGATCGGGGGAGAAGAGTGACTTCTGTTACTTGTACAAACCTAAATACTGAATTCACTCTGCTCTGCTGTTTGTATGTAGCCTACAGTTCACAGGGAGCGACTATCGTAGTCACTCTCATCAGTTAATACAGTCGTCACTCCCGAAAACTGACAGTGCATAGGCTACGTAGCCGATGTCGTCTAAGAAATACTCAGTTCATTGACAATTAAACACTAATGGGTTGTCTAGGGTTATGTGCCACTGTCTAGGGTTATGTGCCAAGGATGGTGATCAAAGCAAAACATTTGTTATTTTCAGTTCTATTTTATATTGGTGAACACGCCACAGTATGGGTCATCCTCACTGAGAGGAGGAGCTGCTAGGATACTGTATATCAAATTAACCACCATTACGGGCGGAACCACGTCACCCCATAAATATGGCGCTTGTACGCTGCACAACCTCTTTTTGCCTCCTTAAGTTTCAGCTGAGACTGGTTTTTATGGTTCCCTTGGGAATCTGCGAATCACAACTTTCCTTGCTTCTCCCGATCGCCTGGAGCTACGTCCTGAATGGAGTATGCTTTCCGGGGCTTTTCCTCCCCCAGCAATGCGGATTGCGGTTTGTTGCTGTTTGTTTGGCTAACGTTACTCGATAGAGTTGTTACCTTGTTGTTGGCAGTTCACTGCCGATTTTTCTTGGAGAACTAGATCGGGTTTAAGCCGATATCTTCTGATTGTATTTAGCCGTGGTTGAGGCATTGAATTTGTTTTTCCCCTTGTTGTTACTAAGAAAGGGAAAAGGGACAAGCCGGAAGTAGCCTCTGTGTCAGTAGACACGTACCTGAGGTTTCAGTGCCCTCTGGCAGCTCTTCAGTGCTACTGATTCGGGCTCTTGGCTTGGCACTGGATACGCTTGTATTGTGTAGTAGGCAGATGGCTGCCGTTTTTGTACAGAAATTATATTAGTTTGTACTAATACCTTTCTGTTTATACTAGCTGTATTAGGCATTGCGCTGGTTCGCTTGGTAGTTGCACAGCAACAATAACAACAGTAACAACAACAAATAAAATAAATAAAATTTGGCTTGGTGTTGGACACACATTGTTATCAACGATGTACGTTGCTGCCGTGCCTCACAGAAGTTATACTCATTTAAACTGATACCCTTCTGTTTTATACTAGCCATGTTAAACTTCTGTTTTATACTAGCCATGTTGCGCGGCAACAACAACAATAACAACAACAAACAACAAAGGGAAAAAAAATAAAAAGAGGCCGGAAGAAGCCCCTGTGCCCATGAGGGAAGATGCTACCTGGGGCTTCCACACCCCCTCTGCCCTTCAGTAACACTGATTCTGGTGTTGGACACACTCCATTACTGTTGTTTGTGGGCAGCTCACTGTCGTTCTTGCAGAAACTATATCCTTTTAAACCAATACCTTTCTGCCTGTATTAACCCCTGTTAGGGCAGATGCTGCCTGAGGCTTCCACACCCCCTCGCAGCCCTTCAGTACCACTGATTCGAGCCCTTGGCTTAGTGTTGGACACACTTCCAGGCCAAGCCTATCGGAAGGCTGGGACCCGATGAGCTGTCTACTACATCATCAAACAGTCTGTTCCATCGGCCTGACCCCCAGCAGTCAAGGACTCAGAGGTAGTCATTGGCTGGCCAGGAATACTGTTCATCTGAGCCCCCCGCCCCTGGATCCATCTGACAGGGCAGTGATTCTCAAAGAGGCTGAGCATGCTTGCTTTCCCCTGGCTCCTGCTTCCTTATTGTTCAGCCGTGGTCTCCACCCCCTTGTGGCCCTTCAGTGGTACTGATTCGGGCCGTTGGCTTGGTGCCGGGCACACTTTAACATCAGGGATGTCTGATGGTGTGCAGAATCCGGGAGTCAGTGCTTCAAGCAGGGTTGCCAACAGAATTCACAGCTTTCAGTACCGCGGCCGGGCTACTGCTAGCCACCTGCGCAGGCCTACTAGGCCTCTGCCTTGATGGCTTAGCTAGCCGACACTAATGCGCTGCTGTTGGTGTGTTGGAGGGATTGCCACAAGATACGTAGAAAAAGGGGCTACCTCACCCCCTCCAGAGAGAGGGTCTTTATGGGCCTGGTTTTGGACTCAGTGCCCACGTGGGCCTCTCTGACCCAGAAAGGCAGCATGTTTTTGATGGAGAGTTTGTCCCACTTTGCTGCAGTGCGGCAGGTGACAGTAAGCATTAACCAGAGGTTGCTCGGCTTGATAGCTTCAGCTGCCTAGGTGGTGCCACTGGGGCTGCTGCATACATCCCCATTACAGCATTGGGCAGCAGCACAGGGAGTAAGCCCGCACGAGGACATGCGACGACTCCTCCATATTTACCAGTGTGTTCAAGGGTGACGACCACCACAGACGCCTCCAAGACTGGCTGGGAGCCGTTGGAGAAGGTCGGTCCCTACAAGGGTTGTGGAGCCCCTCATGAGTAGGAAAGCACATCAACCTGCCAGAAATGGAGGCAGTGTGTCAGGCATTGACCCATTTCCTCCCAGTGGTCCGACGCAAACAGGTCCTCGTCCAGACAGACAATTCCACTGTGGTCTCCTACATCAACCGACAGGGCAAGGTTCGGTCCCCAACCTTACAGGCAAAGCATGTCAACTCCTGCTGTGGGCACACAGTGATGAAATGATGAATAATAGAAGACTGGTGTAATTTGTGCTAAGTTTGATTAAGCACGTTCAGCGCAGTCCTGGAAGCCCATGCCTTTCAAAATACACCACCGACCTTTTCTTTTTCCCCTTCGTGGGACTTACAACTGGCTTTGAATCCCCTCACTGAGCTGCCCTTGGAGCTGGCTGGACTCAGTCTAACCTTGAAGACTGGCTTCCTGCTCACTATCGCCTCCACGAGGTGTGTGCGTGAGCTGCATTCACTGTCAGTACACCTCTCCTGTATGCGGTTGAGTGACGGTAGCTCAGCGGTTTCTCTGCTTCCTAACCCCACGTTTCGGCCTAAGGTCCTCTCGCGGTTGTACATCTCTCGGCCATGGTGTTGGAGGCATTCACCCTCCTCCCCACCAGACCCCTGAAGAAGCCAGGCTGCATTCACTGTGCCCCGCCTAAGCGCTACGGTCTTATATCTCCCACACAAGTGCAGTGAGGAAAACCAACAATCCATTTGTTGTTTTGGAGGGGCTATGCGGGCATAGGCATCATTTGTGTATGGCAGAGTATGCTCTTGCCATACCCTAGCCTGCGTCCCCCCTGCCCCCCTTTCTCTAAATAAATGCGCTTTGGGCACCCCCTTCTCTGTTGTCCTGCTACTCTGCCTGGAGAGGAACGTGCGAGTGTCACACAGAATGTTTACATAGCTAACGGGGGCGTGAAGACGTGAACAACAATTAGCCCTATTCGCCACGTAAACATTCTAAGAGACATGCAACACCTAGCTTGCAAAACTAGCGCACCTTCCCGATCCCCTTCCCAGTAAAAGTCAGGCAAAACACTAGCAATAGCTTATCCATTATGCCACGACTGTTGAAATATTTAGCTCAGAATGGGCATTTGGTTCCTGTGAATCACTTTCGCCAGCACGTTCTCATAAAATTAATTCTTACCGTGAAAATCAACGACTTCGGACTTTCGGACAGATGTTATCACCATGGCAGCACTTTCGCCACAAGTCAGCAATTATATTGGGAAATGCCATTAGTCTGGGGTGAAAGGTCAAACTTTGACAGCTCTGACAAAACATTGTAACATTAACGTTATCAAGGTCAATACAATGAAGCGAGTGAAATGGAGTGTTAGATGTATTTTTAAAACATAAGAGAGGATGGGGATCATGATAATAATCATGACTGTTTTGACAGGTCTGTCACGGATACTGTGGAGGTTATTACTGAAGTCGTGCTGTGTTCTGATGGCGGTAACCTATTTAATCATACATTGTTTAGCTAGTATGTTTTACCACTGTAACTAGATAGTTAGCTAAATGCTAATCGTGATTAGTAGCTAATCGTGAATAGACAACTAGCCTAATGGTAGATCATTTTTAGAATAATCTTTCTTTAGAAGTTGCCAAAATCCACTATTTAAAAGGCTTTTTTTTTTTAATCGCTAGAGCAAGAGAGGGAACCCCCCCCCCCCCCCTCCTACTTGCCATACCCTACTGTTTGCTGAAATTACGCCACTGTATGCGGGGCTTCGCCCTATTGTACAGCGCTTGGCCCTCTGGAACGTAGAGATGATTCCACGGCTTACAGCAGCTCTGACGCATCCCTTCCACAGGCTTGGTAGCTCACTCCACTCGGGCATAGCTACCTCCTGAGCTTTACTACGTGGCGCCCGCTCGCTGACATTTGTGCAGCGGTGGCCTGGGCCTCATCCCCCCACGTTCACCAGGTTTATCACCTGGGCATAGTGTCATTCACATTGGTTGCCTCCCCTGTCCTCGGGTCAGCGGAGCAATCCTGAATATGATTAGGGTTCTATCACCCGGTGGTTTTCCACGTTTCTCACTTGAGCTTGCTCTTCTGGTAGAACAGCAGCCAATAGTGCATTTTTACACGATTCGCACTCATGCAATGACCTGCGGTCCTGGTACCCCACTACATCCCCCGCCTGACTTTATTTGGTACTCTGTGACCCATACCATGTTGACCGATATGAAATAGAACATACGGGTTACGGATATAACCCTGGTTCTATGAATACGGTCAACACTGCACGCTGCGTGGTCAGGCGGGGAACCTTGCGCCCTCAAGACGGCAAGTGCCCTCAAGTCGGCAAAAGAGGTCAGGTGGAGTACAAGCGCCATATTTATGGCGTGACGTGGTTCCGCCCGTAGTGGTAGTTAATTTGATATACAGTCTCCTAGCAGCTCCTCTCGGCGAGGATGACCCATACTGTGGCGTGTTGACCATATTCATAGAACCAGGGTTACATCTGTAACCTGTACGTTTCTACTGTGTCTAAGAACAGCCTTATTTCCATTGTCAAATGCTGTTTAAAATGATGAATAATAGAAGACTGGTGTAATTTGTCCTAAGTTTGATTATGCGCAGTCCTGGAAGCCCATGCCTTTCAAAATACACCACCGACCTTATGTGAAACTTTTTTCTCTTTTTCCAATTATATACTGTACACAGCGCACAGTCACACAAATGTTTCTTGGCATCAGACTGACTCTCCTTGTACCACTAGTACCTATTATGTTAGCTTGTTTTTTTGTTGTTGTTTTTTTTCCCCTTTCCTGAAAAGCTCCATCTGGAAAAACTGATCACTACATGAGTCGGTAGAGTCCTGGTCCATTTGTATGCATAGGGCAATTTTGGCACAGTAAGTCCTTCAGAGAATAAAAATATGATCTTGCAAAATAATTATATTCCTGACCCAACCCTTAGCTATTACTGATGCATTTGACTAGTTGGTATATTGTGACAGTGTGATTATTACTTATTATTGATTTAATTGCCAGATTTCTATCCTCGGTGACATAATGAACAAGGAAAATGTGGTACGATTAATTTAAAGTATACCACAGGACCATACATGAGTAAACAGTGCATAGGAAACATGCTGAAGAACAAAGCAACAGCATACGACAGCAAAATAATTAGTACCATAATCCATTAGAGCAGGGGTGAACAAGGAGGGCCATATCTGTTTCTGGATTTCAGACTAACTTCTGCTCTTAATGATTTACTTAGCCCAATGATTTACATGATCTGATATTTTAGCTACATTTTCAGTGACATTACCAGCAGCTCATGAATGCTCTTGTGCCTGGATGCATGTATTGTAGCATTTTAGTGTGGTCTAATTTACAAGTGTATCAGTGTTGGTGCATGTCACTAATTTGCTGATTGAGCCAGGGTAACTGGTGGCATCAAAAACCTGCATGCACACCAGCCGGAGAGGCCTGGAGTTGCCCATCCCTGCTTTACAGTAAAACATTCACTATCTATTAGACTAGAGCCTGAATATCCAAATCTGGCCCTGGTTTTCTTTCTCCCAGGCAATAAATTGAACAATTAGTGCTACTGATTGGCTAGACTGTCTTCACACCTGAATGTCAGGTAAAAGGGAGGGTGGAAAACCAGCAGTTCTCGGACCTCGGACCGTGATTTGAATACCAGGATACTAGATAGTGTGTTGATCCAAAAAGTGATTCATAAATGATATTTACTGTGATGAGTGAACCGAAACAACAACTTTACATTATTTCTGAACTTAAAGGAGCACTGTCACGCTTGTTTAAATTGAGATTATTTGGATTGAATGCTTAAAGTATGTGTGTAGGCCTTTTTAAAATCACCGTCAGTGCAGCCGTTTCCTGTTGAGTTGCCTTAGTATAAATTTCCAACATATTTGTTGGTTTACAAGGTGTAAGTTTGAAAATGCATACCTCTATCACATTCAATAAAATCACTGGGATTGTAATTGATTATTTGGAATGGTTGTTACTTCAACATAAGATTATCTTCATTATGGCAAGGTAAACAAAGACAAAAAAAAAATACAGAAAGGTGATATTGTAATAATAGTAGTAGTAAGTCTTTATTGTCCCCAAGGGGCAATTATTGTGCAGTAGTTGAACAACACATACTGAAATGTCTAAAAATAAGTAAAATGAAATAAAGTAAAATGAAAAATAAAAATGCCAGAATTTCCAATATTTCTTAAGGTATCGCAGACTCGACAAGCAAATTCTTTGATTTAGCTCCCAGTAATTCGCCACTATAGTCGCGCTGGAAGTCCTCTGGCTTGAAGTGTTTCGAACAAACACAAACTTTGTCGTAATCCTTTTTTGGCAAATTTATCGGATAGATCGGGTTGTTAATTGCTGCCAGGCACTGGATGCACCTCGTCTCATTTTTGGGTAAACGGTATCCTGACTTAATATCGCACCCATGTACGGCGCACGATGGCATTTTGGGCAAGAATTTTCTGCGGTATCTTCACTTGAACAGTTAGCTCGTCACCGTGCTCGCAGCAGTGGCATGTATACCCCCTATTACATATTCATGCACACCAAACCTGCGTGCGCAGGGAGATATGGGAAATATGGTAAATAAGGCTGGAGCTGCTCTGGAGATGGAGCTGTTCTTGAGGGCCCATATCTCAAAAACCACAATTCCAATCTTTATGATTTTTTGGAAAATATGAAACATTGAAATAGTAGATTAGAATGCAGAAAACATGCACAAGCGTGACTGTGCTCCTTTAAAGATGCAGCAAACAGATCCAGAAAGTTCTCATTTAAAGGTATACTCTGGGGGCTCAAAATATGATAAACCCTGCTTAAACACTGATGCATGAATGTTTCCTAATGTCGATTCATCTGTTTCCGTTAATATTCTGTAAGAATTCACTGAAATAAGCATGCATTTCTTTGTCTATTTTTCATGGAAGCTATGAAAACCTTGTTTGACTGGGGGGACCATCCCAAGTGACCAATATCCTCCTACTCAAAATTTGAAGTGAAGTTAGCTATACAAACTTGAAAGACACTTGCCTGGTTCATTGTTATGGAAGGTACCAAGTGAATACTATGCTGCATTCTAAAAAACACTCAGGCTGTGTCTGAATCAGAGCCCTATCTACTGCGTCCTGTTTAGACCTACAGTGTATTAGCATACTGTATGCTGCATGCTTACTGAAAACAACCAGGGGTGCATTTCCAAAAAACAGCATCGTAAGGCTAAGATGATCATAAAACCCCTCTTGCACAGCTTCTTGAAGTTAGAGTGCGTTTCCCAAAAGCATCTCAACTTATTCATACTCTGTATGTATGTGTGTATATGTATGTATATATATATATATTTTATGTTTTTATTATTATTATTATTATTTTTTTTTTAAAGAATAATGTGTAAGCATATATTGTATTTTAAATATCATCATATATTCATGTGTATGTATGTATATGTATGTATGTGTATATATATGTTTGTATATATATATATATATATAAAAAGAAAAATATTCAATATGGCTATGATAAATATATAAGTAATGAAGTTATATTTTCTGTTATAAGAAATATGTTACTAAATTATATTTTTAATTGAGATAAATACATAAGTAATGTATTATTATTATTATTATATTTATTTAATTATTGATAGCGATAATATGTAGGTGTTGAATATATTTTTGTAATCAGTTATTATATATTTATACAAGTTAAAGAAAATTCAATCTATATAAAAAAGGAGTAATCATTAACTGATGGAGAAGGGGTGGGATTTAATAAGTTTGCATTTCTTCCCACTCCTTTTCGGACATGTAAAATGATTCATCCAGTGTTTGATCATTTCTTTTGCACAAAGCTTTTCATTGCTTGTAACTATTATTTTTTTATTTCTTCATTTATTTTTTCTGTCTGCTTGTTTGCATGATAATTTTTTATTTTTACATATTCGAAATAAAATTTCAACAACAAAAAAACTCATGACACTCTTAGGGCGTTTGCACACTTGGCCCGATTGCTCGAGGCTGAACCTGAGATCGTTTGTCTAAGGTTTGTTTGTTTTTTTCATGATTGCTGGTTTGGTTTCACACTATAAAGATTCTTCCAAACCCAGGTTCGTTTGCTGATAACTCACGGCATCAACGTCAGTCGTTGTCGCGTCCACAGCCCACTACCGGCATAGCCTGTGAAGATGGAAAACAATGTGCGGTTCACGTTTTTGATTTTATTTCTGTTCATGTGGTGTCACTAGCAAAACGTGGGACACAATCATAGACCGCCTGGGTGCATCGCACGCAGTAATGCTGTAACATATCATTAGAAGGTGCGCTACATGTTTGCGTAGATAGCGAACCGAACCACAGACCCCCTCAATCGGCCCAAGTGTGAAAACACCCTTAGAAATGCTTGTAGATTAACAATTACTCCTGACCAATCATAGACAGTTACGTGAATTTTAGAAGCCCATAGACCACATGCTTTATTTGACTTTTCGTGTTAGTGTTCATTTCATTTTATGGTTCTCATAACCACTGATTGGGCTTTTTTTAAAAGTGATGTTAGATGCAACAGTATTTAAATGTATTTTTAAGTGTATTTATTTTTATATATTTGGAAATTACCCATAAAAGGCATTCCTTAAATAGCCCTACACAAATAAATAAGATTGTGACAAGGAAAATCAGTTGTAAAAATATTTTATTTCAAAATAAACTTTCTATAACACGTTGACGTGCCTCGAAACCGGCCATGTATTGGGAATCTCTGGGGTTCATGTCCCCCAATCTATCGCCGTCCTCCTCCTCCTGCTCTTCCTCCTGTAATGGGGCCCTCGTCTGGACAGTGATGTTGTGCAGCATAGCAGTCACCGTGATGACTGTACAACATTTTGATGACCGTGACGTCTGCACACCACCAGGCTTGTGCATGCACCTGAAGCACATTTTACACCTGCGCTCCACAACGCTTCATGCCACACAGTGTGCCTTGTTGAAGGCGACATCACGACTGGTTGTTGGATACTCTTCCTTACCGCTCTTCTTTATTAGGGAATTTTGTGCAAGGAACGGAAGCCTTATATAGGATTATTAATTGGCTGACAAAGTGAAAACACCTGCATAAATGACTAACGCCGCGCTTATTCAGGAAGCATTTAGGTGCTGAAAAAACACTTATTTTCTTTTGCGAGAGAACGTCTGCCTCCATGAAGTTTCACATTAATTCCTTTAACCATATCTGCATCACCACGGACAGCGACGTTACGTACCTCTTAGGAGCTGAGTGCGCATTCTCGCTTAAAGAACTCGTGTTACAAATTGAAGAGCCTTCGTAGAATCGCTTGTAGAAATGACATTTAACTCTAAGATCGACCGTTATTGGGAAATGCACCCCCGGACCTCATTTCTCAAAACCATCTTAAGCCTAAGATGATTATAAAAGTCATCTTATGAAGCATCTTTCGTTTGCGAAGTGTTTCCCAAAGGCTTATTAGCTAAAGACGCTAAAGGTCTTAGAAATGATCGTAGATTAACAAGTGCCTCTGACCACTCGTAGAGAGCTAAGTGCATCTTTAGGGATAACCTGCTGATGCTGACTATAATAATTTCTAATAAATTAATGTATGAATTATGTAGAATTATGTATATAATGTTAATATCAACAAAATATTTATATTGCGTGAAAAAATTGTCTCCTTATGAGACAGAAGACTGTCATTGCTTAACTCCTTTGCGTAGAAGGTCCCGCCGGCGGGACCTTTTTGCTCAACTGAGACATTCGTTGCTACTGCAGTCAAACTATTAGTGGAAATCACAAACTCTATGTTTTAACTTTATTGGTAGACGGGTTGTGACGATTTCTGCTGAATACCGAGTTTCTAAGTGCCACTATTTCCCTGTAGCAAGTCCATTTAACAAGAAACCCCCCACCTAGTCTATACCTACCTATGCGTGACATAGTGGACAATAGCGTCTATGTTTGAGTTCATAAATATATTTATTCATCATATAAAATTAGAATAACGTCATAGCAACGAGATAAACACAACAATAGCCTGATCATATGCCAGAAAAGCCGTAAAAAACCCTGCTCACTCAAATTCAAAATAAACTGTGAAAGTACTGTCTCATTCTACCATGTATTCTACTAGCAATATATGCTACTAAATATGAAATAAATATACAATCCTACCATCGGTTTTACACATCGAGATGTTCCTTTCAAAATTCAGTGGTCATTTATTGTCTGGTACAGTCGGTTTGAGAAATATACAACACTTTATACCGCTATTACACTATCTGAAACGTTGACGCATAATACCCCCATGCCCTGTAAGCCTGTCAATTGTCGGCTTTTTTATCCAATAGAGTACATTATAACCTTAGCAATGGTATATGCCATGTCTTTTTCTGTACTTTTTACAATTTACTACAGCCCAGCGTAACGACAGTTTTCGTTTTAAGGGTCTAGTATTACGCAAGCTCTATAGAATATGCTTTAGGTAGGGGAGTTTCCCTTTTCCTATATGTAAGTATTTTTGCGTCTAAAATACCGTTGGTCTCGCTGGCTACATATGTACGTTTGTGTTTCCACTCGAGCACTGTCTTTCCAATGTGTTTGATAGCCCTATTGTTATTTTCGCATTTTGAGTGCATTTCACATACTGTAGTGCAATCGTTAATGTATTTTTGATGTAGGCTACCAATGTTCATTGAAGATAGAACATTTGGCAGCATTTTGCTATTTTTATACTATTTTTTGTTCATGTTATCCTACATAATATAGGCTATGGCGTATATAATTGTCTCTTAGGGCATGACAAATGCTCATTCCAATTTACTGTGCGCTGATATGTGGTAGATTAAGGTAAAAATTTCCTTGGAGTCATTATGAATAGGAAAATTTTAAAAATTAAAAAAATACAGAAAAATGCAATCCCAGGACAAAAGTATACATACTGTAGAGTACAGGGACAAGTGATGTTTTATTGAGGTACAAGAGTGAATGATTAGGCAAGATATTTAGGTGTATGTAACACTGTGATATGAATGTTTTTATCTTAAGCCATCAGAAGGAGCAAATGTATCTGCCTTGTAATGGACAAAACGAATTTATTAATTTTATGACATGTTTTGCATGGGGGTTTTGGGCCGATAGATATCTACCCCCCTATACTGATGAAAATATAGTAATTCCCACTTGAAAATTATGCAAAAGTGAGTTTTATGAGCCAAAACTTTTGATTTTGTAGTTAAATATATCATAATTATTTTTTATTTAGAGCAGTGCACAATTTAGCCATTTGGATAGATTCGGAGACACTAATGGACAACAGGGTACACTGCTATATTTTGCATCATAGACCTTTAGTATAGTTCTGCATATCATCCTCAGATTTTGCAAAACTTGTGGACATGGAGTTTATGATCCAGGAAATGTGTATAGATATTACCGATTTCACTAATGTAGCTCTCAGCAAAATAAAAAAAAACAATTAAAAAATTTTTCTTTCCAAAGTTTCTTTGCATTTGTGGCACTTTATTTTGACTTAAATTATGAAAATAAACAAATCTAAGTTTGTATTGCAAATGGTACACCTGTCTTGTTTCATTTAAGCCATTTACCAAGTTTATGTGATGCTCACACCTGGAGTTATAAAGCCTTAAACAGAGCACCCCCTAAATAGGTGAAATTTGCCATCTGTGCCAAGGGGTTAAAATAAGTTGTTGGTGCACTGGGGTGGTGGGTAGGGCTGGTAAGGCATGGATGTGTATTGGGCAAATGTCATGGTTTGGATAGATTGAAGCAGGAGATCACTGGAGATCACGGCTCTTGCTCACACTGCAACGGCGTGCATCATAGCGGTAAAATTCATAGCAGTGTTCTGGGCTAAATGTTTGCAAGGGCATGAATATGACCCAGAATCATGTTTTGCTTAAACTGATGACTTTTGTTCAGAAAAGTGTAAAACAAAAAAGGTTGATATAATGCCAATTCTTCAGTTTACAAATATTTTGCTATCCCCCTTTTTTTTTCTTTTAAAAGGTAAATAACGGGCTGTCGCGTGGTACAACGGTAAGAGCGCCGACCTTCAGTCGGTGCAGTTGTGCTCCGAGGATCGGGGTTCGCGCCCCGGTCCTGCCAGATCCGAGCATGGCCGGCGCCCTGTGGGAGCAGCAATTGGCGGCTGCTTCCGGGTGGGGGGAGGGGCTCGGAGAGAATCACTGCACGCATAGCGGCCCTGGGCGAGCTGGATTCACGGTCAGGAGCTCGAGGAGTCGCGCCCTGTAGAGGACGTGGCGACCTCCTTCCTACTACCGGCTGACAGGGTTGCGTAGCGGTGGTTCTCTAGCGGTTGCTACACGGGGGGAAATTGAATTAGAATAGGGGTTCAATTGGCTACTAAATTGGGAGAAAAATGGGGAAAAATCAGAAACAAATTTATAAAAGGTAAATAACACAAATAGGTCTATCTTGTTCTAAGCCTATAAATGCTTAGCCTATATTGTGTTTTATTCATTTCCATTTAGTTACAGAGCTATTGTAACTGCATTTCATGCCTCGTAAGCAGTCCAATAAGTTATTATCAAATTGATTCACCTAACTTTTCTGAGTCTTTCAAGCAGACAGCGGTGCTAAAGATTAGAGACCGACCGATATATCGGACGACCGATATATCGGGCCAATATTTGCGTTTCTGGACCATACTGTATCGGTGGTCAAGGATGACGTGGTTGATATGAACGACTAATATAGGCTTTTTTTTTTTTTTTACACTGACACGTGGGCGCTCCTAGCACTCCATCTAGTGGTTCTCGCCACAGAACTATAATAATAATTATTATAATAATTATAATAATGAATGATAATTCTCGCTACCCTCAACATATCATGTGGCATGGCATCTTCACTCAGTCAGAGAGCAGCGCTGCCATTGGAGGAAGACTCACTGAATGAAAGGAAGGAACAAGTTTCTCTTGCTAATTGAATTTTGTCAATAATAATAGTGTATTAACACAACAGTAATGTTAATCATTATTTAATTGCGGCCTTAATAAATGTTTGCAAACTACGATAACATTGCTAGCTAGCTATCGGCAAGCTAATCAAGTAACGTTAACGTGAGATGCATCCACAGACCTCGTTGTGCTCTTTTTCTTAGCACCATTACTTAACTAACATTATCATTCATGAGTAGGCTACCGATTGAGATATAACATATATATTTCGGACAGTGTGCATTTAGATTCACCCCCATATTTTAACTAACTGAGGCATTTATTTTCATATCAAATAAATTAATGGGATTAACATGACCCATTTAGGGTGACGACGACGTTTGTTTTGAATAGATAAATAATGGTAGCTAGCGAATGACAGCTCCTGGGGCCTGTTTCACAAAGCTTATGGAGTTACATTACATTTTACATTACAGGCATTTAGCAGACGCTCTTATCCAGAGCGACTTACACAACTTTTTAGCATTTTTTATATATTTTTTTGAGTTGGCTGAATAACTGCACAGAGTAAAACCCGGAACCCTCCCAAATCTGGAACATGGACTGAAGAAAACTAGCTGTTCCGGGTTTTTACTGTGCAGGTAATCAAGCTAACTCAGTAATTCTGCTTCGTGAAACAGCCCCTGCTCAGCTAACCTTAGGATGAGAGGAGAGGAAAAAACTTATTTGGTATGGAATCCATGTTACCAGTCATCAAGCTAATGTAAGATAATGGTCTCGTACACACTAGGGTTTTAGTTGCGAAACGTTTTGGAAATGTTTTAGTTGAGAGGTTTTCGCTAACGTTACCTTGACCTGTTCGTAGACTCGAATGCATTCTGTTCTGTGGTTTTCGAAACCTAGAATGTGCTCTACCCAGAACGTTTCCTTGATAGCGGATTTTATCTTATGCATTCCTTGGTAACTATCGACATTTAACGTTACAGTTGGAAAAAATAAATAAATAAACAACATGGATCATTTGCCGCTTTCCAAGTGTTTACGGAGATGCAACGCATCTCCTGCCCCGTCCAAGTTAAGCCACAATCGGTAGCCATAATAGGCTATTACAGATAATATATGATAATAATAAAATTAACACAAATGTTCAACTGTCAAATTAACTGCGAAGATATTCGACATTCCCACAAAACCTGGGAGTAGCTACCATTCTTTATTTATGACCCAAGTAAAATGATTCTACAGGTAGGTTTCAGTAACCGATCCTGTACACACTCACGGCTAAAACCAGTTAAGGGTTTTCTAAACTTTTCCGATCCTAGCTCCGAGAGGTTTTAAATTGATGCGTCATTCGGTGAGCCATTTAGTTTGGCTCTTTTATCCCCCTTGTTAGACAATGTTATGTGACCAGACAGAAAGCGCCGATCGGCTGTAAAATAGGCCTCCTGTAACCTTAGACTACCTTTATACGGATATAGCTAACTCCCAACCTGTTTCCAGTTCTTAATTATCAATCAAGCAGTTAATTAACAGAATAACAAATATCAATGAATAGCTATAGCAAGTTCTTCTGTGCTAGCATTTTCCTTTGTGTCATAAAATGTGTAGCACTTAAATAGCCTATTATTTTGATTTATTCTTTATTGAAATGGTCAGTAAGTTACTTAAAGTACTCTTCTTCTTCTTCGTTTGGGTGGGATCTTTTGTCCCACATCCCCAGGCTCGGGGCCGAGGGGCTATCCTTTTACCACCCCGAGCCTAGGGGGGGGTTCACCCGGACTATATTTCAGGGCACACCTCCAGTAGCCACGTCACCGTGTCATCATCCAGAACCGACAGACCATGCATCCCATTGGGTGCCCGATAAATCGGGCAGTCCAGGATGACATGGTCTGCGGTTTGTTCCTCCGCGCCACACTCACAGGCTGCGCAAGAAGCCAAGCCCCATCTGTGCATCGATGAGCGGAAGCGCCCAACGCCGGTCCGGAGGCGGTTAAGCCTCACCCATGCCAGTCTAGGCAGGTCCACCCCAATAGGGGGAAAACCGACGTCTGGGATGAAGTCACGGAGTCTAGAGGTGTTCTCCTCCCACTCCGTGCTCCAGATGTAATCCGCCCACCGTGCCGCACTGATGTTAAGATCACTGCATTGCTGCAGGAATTCCTGTGCGGCAGGCACAAATGGGTGTCTCGACTTAAGGCGCCGGGGAGGCTCAGCAATTACAGCGAGCCTTTCGTGGAGCAGATGGTTTGGCTCCATGGCCCGGCACGCGAGACGTGCTGTGGCTCCCGCGCGGCGAAGCCCAGAGGGCTGGATGCCTGCAAGAATGGGAAGATTGTCCACGGGAGTGGGACGCAGGCATCCTGTCACGATGCGCAAGGCTTCATTGATGGGCGTATCGATGAGGCGGGTGTGGGCACTGCGACACCATACCGGTGCGCAGTACTCACTAGTCGAGTAAACAAGGGCCAGGGCTGCCGTACGCAATGTTCTTGCGTCGGCGCCCCAGCCTGACCCGACTAGTCGCCTCATCAATGCCACACGAGATGTTAACTTCTTGCGCAGTGACTCAAGGTGTCGGCGAAACGTGAGCGACCTGTCCAATGTCACGCCGAAGTAGATTGGCTCAGCGCAGCATGGCAGGGGTGTTCCGCCAATATATATTCGGAGCTCACGTTTAGCCTCCCTGTTGTTAAGATGGAAGGCCGCCGACACCGTCTTTGCCTCGCTGAGCTTCAAACTCCATTTCCAGAGGTATGCCACTAGTGTCTGCATGTCCTGGCTCAAAGTCCCCTCCAATGACTGCCAGTCTCCAGCGGAGTACACCAACGCGAGGTCATCCGCGTAGGCATACTTCCGCGAGACTGTATCAGGCAAGTCATAAGTGTAGATATTATAGAGGAGGGGGGCCAGGACAGATCCCTGGGGGACGCCGTTCTTGAGGCGTCGTAACCTGCTTTGCTGTCCGCTACCGGTGGTAAGGTTAAAGCTGCGATTTCGGACAAGCTCCAAGATCATACTGACCATGTGCCTGTCCGGCAGCAGGCGGAGCAGCTTGCAGGTGAGGCCGCGGTGCCATACGGTATCATAGGCAGCCGTCAGATCGACAAAAACGGCTCCGGCCTTCTTCTTGAACGAAAAGCTGTCCTCGATGTCTTGAGTCATCAAAGTGACTTGGTCTACGGTCGATCTCCCGCGTCGGAACCCGGCCTGCTCCGAGGGAGCAGTGGGTCGACGATCGGTTCGACGCGGGCGTAGATAAGACGCTCGAGGATCTTGAAGGGGATGCAGAGCAAGGAGATGGGACGGTAGCTCTTAGGATCCCCTTCAGGCTTATTCGGCTTAGGGATCGCGACAACTAGGGCTCTTCTCCAGATTTTGGGGATCTTGAGTTGGCGCAAGCAGGAAGAGAGGAAAGCTCTTAACCAGGACTTCAGGGCAGGTGCGGCATGGAGTATAAGCTCCGGGCAGATGGAATCAGGGCCCGGAGCTTTTCCTGGCTTTAGGTGCTGGAGGGCGGCAGCGAACTCCTCCGGTGTGAATTCACCGGAGATGTTATCGCTGCTAGATGTTGGGGGCCCTCCAGAGGTCAGACACTTCTTTTGCCACGAGTCGTGATGACTCGCGGTCTTTACCCTCGTATACCCCATTTTTCACAAATTGTGATGCGATTTTATTTGCAGAAATGGGGCAGTGACGAGGGGAGTGTCTTGACCTGCCAGTGAGGTTGTTCAGGATACTCCATGCCTTGCGGCTGGAGTGCGAGAAGTCGATGGAATTGACAGCCTCCTCCCAGCGCTCTTGTCTCCTCCGGCCGAGTCTTGACAACAGGGCTGTAGCAGCCCTGTTTGACTCGGTTCCGGCAGGAGCCTGAAGGAAAACGCGGTAGAGGTTCTCGCACTCCGCATCCCAGCACGGTTTGTAGCTATTGCGACGTCCGCGTGGGATGGATTTCTTGGCCGCTTTCACTAACATGCCACAGAAGTCCCGGTATGCCTCATCCACGTTGTTGGTATTAGGCGATGGGAGACGCCACGTGGATTTGTTAGTGAAGAGGCGGAAGCGTTTCCAATTGGCCTTACGGAAATTCCATCGCTTCACCGGCTCACTCGGGATAGAGTCCACGAGTTTAGGCACGGTTATCAGCGATGGTCGATGTTGGGACCGCGGGAACTTTCCGAGCACACGTCTGTCCGGGAGCTGGTTGTCTGCACCGACACTCGCAAATGCCACGTCAGGATTCGTCCCAGTGTTCCAGCGACCGGAGAGAAAGCTGGCTGCACCCTTTGGATCGTATAACAGGGCCAGGCAGTTGTTAGCTGCCCAAGCAGCCAGGTTCTCTCCGTTGGGTGTGTTGGTATTGTACCCCCAGTCTTCATGCTGACAGTTAAAGTCGCCAGCATAGAGACAGGGGTGGGGGAACACCGGGACAGACACCGGCCGTGAATCGCGAGGGGGGAGGCTTGTAGACGTTTACAATTTTAAAACCGGCAACGTCCACGCACAACCACTCAATCTCCGAGTCAGCCGGAGATTGATCGGCGAGAGTCCAGCTCAGCCTTTCATGGACTTAAAGTACTGATGTTTATTTAGTTATTTATTTCATTTCTATTCTTTATTTGATCACAGTGTTCATTTCTAAAATCGCTTGATGATATTAATCGTGTTAATATATAATAATTTAATAATGTAAAGTTTTTTGTAATATTATTTGTTTAAGAAAGAAGTCTTCTGAGTACCTTTGTATAGTCATATTGGTGCTAAATCTGCACAATCCACATAGAAAAGGTCTATTTTCATTCAAGCTCAAAACTTCACAATATCGGCTGCCATATCGGTAATCGTCGACCCCCCCTCTAAAATCGGTATCGGTCTCAAAAATCCCATATCGGTCGGGCTCTACTAAAGATAAACTTAAGTATTGTGCACTCTCTGGTGTAAATGTAAATTACACTGGAACAGTATGGAATACATGGTTGGCGAAATGGCTGTAAGTCATCAAGGGTCTGACGTATCAAACAAGCCTTAAACCACTACTCTGCTGCCAGATATGCAGTAGGTATGGATGGATAACTTGAAGTTTTTCTTCTCCTGACTTATTTGTCCATAGAGTTCAATAGGAAAATGTAATCCATCCATATCTACTGCATATCTTGCAACAGAGTGATGGTTTGAGGCTCGTTCATACCTCAGACCCTTGATGACTTACAACCATTTCGCCAACCATGTATTCCATACTGTTCCAGCATAATTTACAGCTAAATATAGTCCCACCCCCCAATTCCCATAGAGATCCATTCAAATGCAGAGAACTTATAGTATCGCTTGCAAGAGTACCAGAAAATAAGATTTCAAGAGTCTTTTGATATTGTTGGGTCACAGACATCAGGAAGTCATGGCTTGCAAAGGATATGCCAAATATTAAAAATGATTACTTTATTCTACATTATGTTAAACTGTCCAATATTTTTTGATGCCCGAAAATGGGGGGGGGGGGGGGGGGCTATGTACAAAAGGTTCTATAATTTCTAAACGGTTCATCCGATGGATGAATATACCCTCAAATTAAAGCTGACAGTCTGCAATTCAACCTCATTGTCATTGTATCCTTTCAAACTCAAAGTGCTAGAGTACAGAACCAAAATAGCAAAAAATGTGTCACTGTCCAATGAATTATGGTGGCTCACTGTATATATTTAATCCTATCGCATTAATATTTATAGCCAGAAATTTCTTCCTTAAATAAGACATAAATTGAATGGCAGGCATCATTTTTGAGGATAAAAAATGTGGCGAAATCATATATAATTTTGCTTATAGCGAGAAATATAAGTACTTGTGCAGGAATGACGTGTTAAAAAGCAAAGATGAGAGCTGGCTGTTTTCCTCTTTCAAGTGAATGTTTGTGCAACAGAGAGGGCACACAGACCACTGTTTGGTCTCACACTGCATGTTTCATCCAGATGTGTTTGCTTGTCCTCCAAACAAAAAAATAACACGTGTATGTACAGAACAGATTTGGGACATTGACATCAAATTCAAATGTATTTAGCTGTTTTGGAGGTTAAGGACCGTCCAGAGATTTTGTACAAATGTAACTGGTTTGCAGTCATGAGAATTATTCATTTGTTGTTATAAACATTTCTCACAACGAGTATTAACAAAACACACAACAGTACAATGGTTACTGTTCTACCAATTTACACGGGGAAACCAGTGTTGACAAGGTGGAATGTTAAAATTAAACACTTATACTTTGGATTAAACATTTTTCAGGGCTGACAGGTAAGTCATAATTTAATTTCTGTATTTGTAGTCATTCTCAGTAAAGAAATAAAATTAATTAGAATGACTACAAACACAGAATGTCATCAAAACTTGACAAAGGTATTTTACAATTATTATTATAATTATTTAAAGTGAACAGGTGGACATTTTTTAACTGACATTAATCGTTTTTCATGGGCAAATAATTAGACTGCAATTGCATTACATCACAGTCCCATAAGAATACAATCCATGGAGTCAAATCCATTGTTTTGCATTTTCTTACTTTGCAGTTCAATTTGAAACAGTTTTTCTGATATTTGGAAAAGACAGAGCCTTAACAAACTGAGTAATAGTGATCAATAGAATCAGAATTCACTGTCATACTGAGAAGGATTCTGACTCTGGAATGTGAGCTTATTGTTGGAATGACCCAGTCAACCAGGATCATCAAGGTCATTCTCCCTCTTAACGACAAAGACAAAGATCATGTGAGCATCCAGCCCAGTTTTGACAGTCTAATTCAAAAATGTGCCTTTGGTAATTACAAGCAGAAAACCTGTCTGTGCCATTACTTTACAAGTGGCATGCCCATTCACCTTATGGAGTTTGAATAGGAGCTGCTGGCATTGCTGCCGACTCCATATCAACTAATTACAGTCTTTTATAATGTTCAGACTTGTTATTTTGACTAAACAAGTTCACAATAAAATGAAACTGTGGCAGCCTGCCACTTTTTTTGTAATCGTGTCGACATGCACAGAGGGAGAGACGTCGTTACGCAGACTTCCATTCACTGAAATGGATAATTAACTGCCGCACTCAGGTTTGAATTGTACTCACTGGTGTAGACAGAACGCCTGTGTTTGTCAGGTAATGGAGACGAGACTTTAAGGCTAAACCGTCAAGAAAGAAAGCACTTGATAGGCCCAATGCCAAGGCTAGAAGTATGCTTGGGGTGAATGAAGGTAATTTTTCATAACAAGTTGCGGAGCGTATGTACAATGACTCGGCGCTACACCACCTCAGGGACGTTACAAACACACCCCTAACGCACCTCCGAGGTTTCCGGTTGTATGCCCCCCGTCGATGGTGCCAAGTTTTCATACACGGCCTTTATGGAGATGCTTCTGGTCAATCAAAATGAATACATTCTGAAGTATTGAATTCTACGCAGATGGATGGTGTTTTTAACGATGCTGTTTTTGGCTGGATTATTGCTTTTCTCTTGCTTATTTCATAGGCATACACTTTTCGGGATGTTCTACTGTTCAGTATTCAGTATTGTTCAGAATAGTCTGAATCATATCTGCCAGAGATGGTAAAACCATGCAAAATAGGTGGCAGTTTGCTCCCAAATGCAGAATATTTTCTGTGCAGTAGTACTACCCACTGAATTTATGGTGCAGGGGAAGTGTCAAGATATTAATATTACAATTACATTAACCTATGCAATTCCTTTTCGTGTTACAGATTAATATATTTTCCTGTTTTTACACATATCTTAATATAGTGCAACCTGAACTTAAGCCTGATCCTCAGCTTTCATTTCAGCATATGCAGTATATCAAATAAACAGAGGCGCTTGACTGTTAATGCTATCTATATTCCTTTTCAGTTATTTGTGATTTTCTCAGGCAAGTTGTTTGCGGTTTTGCGTCACAGATGATCATACAGTCTACCTTATATGGGCTTTGGCTCAGTGAGAACAAAGACTATGTTTAATTATGTATTGAGCTGAGAAGTTATGTGAAGATGGAAAAAAATGTGGTTAATCACACATTTGAATTATAGAGGTTTGCATGAAGGTACTTATGTGTGATCCAAGTTGCAAGTGCCTTTGTCTCTCATCTGTCCTCTCATCTGAGTTCCACATGAATTGGTCCAGCCGTTTTTGTCAGTGTGATTATTTTATTAGGCAACACTAGCTTTTATGAAATACTATGTACATTTGAATGCAATTTTATCAATTTAATTTACCATACTGTATAGAGTTGCCATATGTAGTAAATTACCACAACAATAAGTATGGGTTTATGAGACATTATGGTGCCTTAATTTAAATTTTCTGTAATAAAAAAAATGATGTTGTGTAGTTTGCTTTGTTGGCACTTTCACGTCAACTGCACTATTTCCAGCAGCAATCTGTACTGTTTTTACACCTTTGTGTAAGGGCAGGGGATATTCGTGTTACCTGGCATCAGAAGAGTAGTTATAATGTTAAAGAATGATTCAAGCAACATTACTGTCCAGTTAAATCAACGCTGAAAGAAAACAGATCAAGAAATCAACAGTATCTAACAAAGAAAATAATTTACTGAACAAAGGCTCCGTGTTACATATTCCAATGAGTGACACTGCAAATAATGGCAAGCATTTTCTTTCAGCCAGCTGGGGTGGAAAGGGAAAGAATGCAGCCAGAGCTTCAGCTCTTAAGTAAATCAACAGTGACCTCTTTCTTCAAGGAAGGGAATAACATCAGGGCCAGAGCTGAACTATTCACTCACTTCCAAGATGTGCTCTTTCGTTTTATTGCTAACTGTACGTGACCGCAAAATAATGCAGATATCAGCGCGACCCTGCTGAAGTTCCTCTCAACTGCATGCTCTGTTTCGCTGGAAAAGAGGAGCGAACGCGTCTGGTCAACATTTTATGTTGGTGCTCTGTAAACAACCCGAAAATCATTATTTGTATAATAGCCGTGACCACCATCAGGACATATGACTAGAGGGCTTTGAGTGAAGAGCATTAAACTGATGCTGTAAAGTGTTAATGGACAGCAGTGCCTCTTAAGCTACGATGATCAGTGACACACCGGTTGTGTTCAAGCGCCCAGTATTTGAACAGGCCGTTCCCACCTACCTTTAAAAAGTCTCAGGAACCCTCACACAGTGCAGGCCTGTCCTGTTAAGTGTGGCGGAACGGCACAAGAAGTGCAGGCTTTGCAAGGCCTGTGTTTCTGTTCTGTTTCATCGGTGGATGCACTCAGGTGAACAGATTGGAAAGGTGCTGGCAGGCTCTTTTAATGAGTGAAGGTTGTATTGGGCAGTACCTGTCACCGCTGATATGACATTCGGGAGCACAGGAAACACTCCAGGATTTCTGCTCGAGGTTACAGCAGTCGCAGCCTCCCTCTCGACCCCGCGCTCATGCTGGCGATAGAAGACTGGGGGGCGGAGGAGGGTGAATAATTATTATTAGCTGAGGAGAGCGTCATAGCTGGTTTTAAGGATGCGTCAATCTGGAGTTATGTGAATGGCTATGTGTGTTCAGCAGGAATTTGTAAGACATCGGGACTGGGATATGTGCCACAAGGACGGCATAGGCAGTTATTTATAAATCACGTCGGGGCTTTTGGGAAAACATTCTGAACTGGAATTCTGTACCGGTTTTGTGTTTGGGAGAAATCCTATCATTTTCGGCGATCACGTTATGCAAATCGAGGAGTCTCCTCAAAGCTCCAGAAGACACCCTTGAGCCTATGCATACAAGCAACAAACTTCTTATCAGGCCAATGCAAATATTTTGGAATCGGTTTTCCAATATCGGTTTCCAATGGATGTACTTCCACTGAGAGGGAGCAGGACAGCAGAAAGCAGAGTGATATGTCTCGCTGTAAGCTGACCAGCTTGCGGAGTGATCGCATACATGACATTAGTTACACATGGCGAGTCTGAGCACAGAATCCGAAATGTGTGCAGTTTAAATCGGACAGCAGAGGCGATAAGCCGCCTGGTCTCTTAGTATCCACCGAGCCTTCCGTTGGTACAACGTGATTATACAAACATGTCATTCGCTCCTCACACCAACCCCGCAGCATACAGAAAATGTGATTGCGAAATGTTCAGTGTCCATTCCTGGGGTTAGCTATAAGCCTATACAATATTCAATGAGCAACAATGAGCCTTCACGATACGCCACAAACCCAGTGAGCCGTGAAGATACCAAACGTTATAATGACCGTCATGTTGACGGAATTTTACTTTCTTGAGTTTTATTCAAGATTTTTGGCCATTACTTTCAAAATTTCTAAATTATTTGAAAGAGGCACAAAGTACGACCGCTTTTGTGCGAAGGGCCATACAGAGCTATTTTTGTGGACTGCTGGGTAAACCGAATGTTTTGACATGCATTCATTGTTGAGCGCTGTAAATACAGCCCCACAGATTTCATTGTTTTTGTGCTCATCTCTGGCGAGTGCCAGTGTTTCCCCGCTCTCCCAGATTAGCAATCTGATGATGATAACGGCACTGAAGGTGGTGCCATCTGAAAACATGATCCTCTAATGCGAGAATTTTCATCTGAGTTTGTCACCACATCAAACCTCGGCCCTGTTAATGCAGCATGGTGGGAGATTGTTGGATCTGCAGCACAGCGGACCTTCCCGTATTCTCCTGCTTTAATTGTAGCCCTGGGATCGCCAAGCATCCAAAAACTCTGACACGCCGGTCAAACACTCCTTTCAGACCCTCACTGGATACGGTGGGATTTCTATTTTTCCTGCCGAAAAAAAAATAGATTAGACAAGATCAAATTAATTTCTCCTTCCCCGGCCAACAATTTTTTTGTCTAATTCCTGCTTTCAAATATCAGCTTTTTGTACGCATAATACACAGCCTTCAAATTCCATCAATGGCATTTGACGAATATAGCCTTGACTCATTTATTCATGTGAAAGGCCCACACCGCCCATTTACACTCCCAATAGTTAAGCTGTTTATGTTCCCATTCAGCAGTTACACAGGCGAGCTAGTGTAAACATAGCAGTATCTTTTTAATTGTGCTGTTTCGAGCCTTGCTCCTCTGTCGAATTAGTACTCCATCTCTGCCAGATTAAGGGCTATCGAAATGCGGTTGTCACCGAATCAGCTTAAACTTTGCTCAGCGCGCATGTGGGAGCGCGATAACAGCCAGCTGCTGTTTACAGAGCCGGGTTTAGGAATCTTCACTGCCCTGGTCCTCCAGTAGATATTGTCCCTTGTTAGGCGGGGAGTTTTTGTTTGTTCTGCACGGCATGAACACGCTTGTAAACATGCTCTCAGCTACAGCCTTAGACAGAGACGTTCTCAGGAACGGAAATGAACGCTGACTTTTGACATGAGAATTTTTACACTCGCAGGAAAATAGTGCAGAGGGTCACTACACCATCAGAAACAGGGTGGACGCAGTGTTTTAAAATGGCACGTTTCAACCATTAAGGATGGGTCTCTGCTGTAGGTACACACTAAAGCAGCAACATTGCAATAACATATATTTTATGTGCCATCTGTCAATAACTTAAATTGTATGGGAATGGTTTGTTTTTGTGGTCAAGTAAATACCATTGGTCATTGTGATAGGGGAGAATCCATGTTGTTTTCTCCTTATTGAATCATAAACAAGTGTAGGTTTGTGAACCATGAGGTAAACTTATTTAAGAAAGTTGTGTAAAGGTCTGGTACCATGTGTCCATTTTGAATTCAAAGGGAAAAAATATTCTACCTGTACTTAAAGGGAACAATTGCATGTTCAGTTCAAAAAGAAAATATGAATTTATCCATTGTCAAAAGTAAACCCTTTTTTCTTGCATGAATATGCAGGCAAACCATTGGAGATCTACATACATTTCCTATAGTACTGGGTGCCATCACTGAAGCGCTCACTATCCTGACAATCTGCAAAGCCTCTCATTAATATGAAAATGAGATACATTTTTTCCACCATAAAAAAGTTCCTAAGAACCATTATGCATATTTTATGTACCATGTGCTTTTGTAGAATGATCAACTGGAATTTAATTGGTTTGGACATTACCATTTTAAAATTTAAACATTCGCTAAAGAAAGGGATTGGAATCTAACCGCATCATAATTAATCCTGTTATACTTGGGATATTAACCTTTCTGGAATCAAGAGATGTTGAGACAGACAAGTGTGTGCCTGTCACCTTTAGCATTCGTATGCTATATGTGTCTGGGAAAAGAAAAGAGAGGAAACAGGAAAGGGGGAGGGGAGGACGGAGCTGTCACTTTCATGAATATTATAATGATGATGGTATGTTCCATAGGTTCTGCGTCACATGGCTTGGCATTATATAGGTTCATTGACATGACATGACCATAAGGGCACTCCATTTCACCACGTCGCAAGTGCTGGGGAGGGCCAGAAAAATCTGGAAAAATGAACAAGCCATTAACCCTTTGTCTCCACGCCATTAAATTATCCCGTTTCCAGCATATCCGATTCCTGGACGGATTTAATCAGGGTTTAATTGGCTCAGTGATATTCAAGCTGAAAGAATCCGGCAACTCAGGGACAGCTGTTGTGCGCTGACATAATGAGGTTAGGTTTGGAGGAGGGAGAATGCTGGCCGCTGAATGGTAAACAAGACTTGTTGACTTCCCTCGAGGAGACAGGTATAGAATAATGAATTGCTCATCAGCCTCAGTAGATTTCTTTTCCGTGGCAGATCAAAAAGAACCGTCTCAGCGTTGTTTCAGGCTCTGTACTCTCTGCCATTTGATTTGTATCTAAAGTAAGAATGCCTTTTTATCCAGGGTATTTTGATCAAAGGGGCAGGAAATCTCCCATTTCTTATCACTGCTAACCCTTGCGTCTACTAACGTCTCTCATCATATTTCAGCATTTTTCACTTTCAAAAATGGTCTTGACCATTCAAAACCGCTGGCCATGTCCTAAGGCATCAGTTATGCAAACCTTCAATTTCTTCAGCTGGGTTCTTGCAGAGCGAATGCCATTGTTCCTGGGGATTTAAATTGTTTACATTTTACCCATTCATTGGATATTTTCTGAAGCAAGTGTTAAATATTTTACGGGCCCGTAGTTGTGCCCCACCAGGGATTCAGTCCTGTAATCTTCTGGTCCACATCTGTGGATCTGGGGATCTTTGCAGTTGCTGAGCATTCCCAATTACAAATGTTCAAGAGCATCGATGTGGAAAAGCCACATGATCATCAATAAGCTTCCACAAAGAGCATACAATAGACTGGCTCTTCACATTACCAGTAGTGCTGTATTTGCAAGGTTGGAGAACAACTAATGTTGTGATACACACACACGCGCACACACACACACACACACACACACACACACACACACACACACACACACACACACACATATTTATTTATGATAATTAACATATATATACTGACCACAAGGTCTCACAGGGGTAAACCGAGTGTTAAGTGGGAAACAAAAAAGCTTGGTAATTCTTAACCCGGGGGTCATTCTCCAAGATTACTTCTGCTTCCTGTGTAAATCAAATGTCTGTGACCTGGATTAAATCAATATTTACTGCGAGTGTCAAATGTTCATTTTTGCATTCAAATGTTTTTTTTTTTCTTTTTTTCTTTTGGTGATAACTAACCACACCAAACTGTGTTATGTAGAGAAATGTAAGAATGAGTTTTAATTGGGTCCAGTTCTATGTCTTAGTGGACATTGCAGAAGGCCCAAAACTTTATAACTAATCACTTGTCAAACATAAGAAAATGTGCAAAAGGGTTCGGTATAGTACATTTTTATGAATGGGATTTGTAATAAAAATTATTATTATAGATTATGCCACTGGTGTAAGCAATCCAAAACTGAATCTTTTAAAAAAAAGGCAAGTTACAGCTACCTTTTTAAGCTTTTCATCAGGATATGATTCCATATGAACATCTACTCTTGCCACCCAAATATAGGAAACAGCCCCTTTAAATGTGTCAGTGTTTCTTTTGATGCCATTAGCTAAGTAGGCTACTGCATCTCATCAAACAACACCCCATATTCGGAGGTCATTTAGGAGAAACAGTGAATGTGTAATTGCTCCACCAGTCCATCAATAATTCATACTCATTTTAATTACTCAGAATGTTTATGCTTCTGGACATATTCCTATGCAAAGTAAAATTGTGCCGATCGTGACCAATTGAAATAATGTGACTGGGCTCAAGTTACTGACCCTGTCTTAAAGAAACCCCCACTGAATTCTAAGATATATACGCTACTGGCCCTTTTACTTCTGTGTTAACATTTGAGGTACGTTGACCGAATGATTACACCAGGTTTCACCAATAATACCACTCAGGGGTCGATCCACAAAAGGATTGCATGTCAGCTGTGGCCACAAAAGGAACCAAAAATGCTATTAGGTGCACTACTGGCACTGATGCATACCTAATTTTGATTCACATGCATATGCATTTCTGGGATGCACATGCAAAAACAAATTAAATGAGGTTCATTAACCGACTCACTATAACCTGCACTAATTAAGAGCAGGAAAGTAATTTGGTGAGGAGACTGAATAGTGGTGGATTGCTCTCAGTAGCCTGAAATGTGAAAGAGTTTTGCCTTTTTACGTGAAGAATGAGAGTTGGCTAAATGCACAGCTATGGATATCTACAATAAATTCCCAAGAAGTGACATGAGGTGAAGAAGTGACCTATGGTAGTTTCTTCCCCACCCCAACATTAAATAAAAAAACACTATTCACTTCCACAATTATTGTCGAAAATAAAAGGAAATTGGGGGAGCCAAAACTAATTTTATTAAAAAAATGGGTGTAGGCTCAAACTTACAGGTTGTATTGGTTGTTGCTAGCACAATATTTTGCTGCAAGGTTTTACAATGACTTATCATGTCATGGTCTCATGGTAGCACCACCAAACTATACTTTTCAGCTATGTTGTCATTAGTTCCAAGATCCTTTTTTCTACAAGAAGTCAGGGGCCAGTAGGAATTCATAAAGAGCCCAGTCCAAGGTGTTAAAATATAGCCACATATTTGCATCGTATGATTTAATGATGCAAGTCCTGAGGAGACTGAAGTTGTAGTCAGTGCTCATTGTCTAAACTGTCTGAAATCTTGACTACTTCATTTTTTACAGTGATTTTATCACTCTCCTAAAAGACAGATTTTTGCCTCTTGCAACATGTCTGATATGACATGTTGACATTTCCAGAGCATGAGATTTCTCAGCCAAAAGGTTGCCAAAGCCCCTGTCTTCCTTGTCTTAAATAAACAAACATTTTCTCATTCTCTCCTTCAGGCAAGTGTTGGCTTCTTTGAGGCTGTTTTTTCCATTAGCAAATCCAACATGCATTAATCATAATTACTATAACTACAAACAGCTTAGTAAACATACATACATTCAAGGCCGTCTTTTTTCGGGGGGGGGGGGGGGGGGGGGCAACCTCCCTTCACAGGTCCCCACGATGAGAGGGGAAATTAATTTAAATAATACCTATTTCTTTATTTTTTCTAGAATAATAATTGTATATATATATATATATATATATATATATATATATATAATATATTATTATGTGAGAAGTTATATGTCCATCCACTGCATATGTGCAGCTTGCAGCTAGCTATTTTTCTAATTAGCTTGAAGTTGTTCCTGTTGAGTTGGGTGGCAAAATGGCAAGCTCAAACAGCAGATACCAAGACTAATTTCTGAAGTTAATTGAAGGCACGTTCCCAAATGCTGAAGTCGCATATCAGATTTTATTGACTATGACCGTGGCTTCAGGAGAATGAAGCTTCTATAAATTGAAACTAATAAAGAATTATCTGCGGACAACCACATCTCAGAAGAGGCTATGTGGACATGCAATGTTCTCTATTGAGAAGGATGTTGCTTCAACCCTCGACTATGTGGATTTAATTGCTGAGTTTAGGCCAGAACGATCACACTGTAGACAGTCAGCAATTGGTGAGTTGTTATTGTTTATTACAACATTCAAAGGCAATGTAATGGCATAGCCTACTAATTCTTCAAGAATAATTAAATAGCTCACAAGAGCTCTTCTGATTCACTGGATGCCAGCATTATGGCCGAGCCAGCTGTGCATATATTGTGGTATAAGTGGTATGAAATGAATGAACGTGTCCTTCAGACACATTGGGCCTCATTCATGAAACTTGAGTGATGTTTTTTTCATATTTTGGCATTCATCAAAGTTTTCATATCTCAGATTTGTTCGTACTTATGAACAAAATTTACACCTGCTCAGGACCGCGCATACTGCATCCCTAAATTCTAAATCCCGCTAAATGTAGCTTCTGAATGTCAATTATAATAGGCCTATGAATTGAATTTTATTTTCAGTGAAATTCACAAGACTAAATGTAGCCTTTGGAGTGCAACGCAAACGTAATAATTACTACTGTAAAAAGCAAGCTTTAGATTAAGCCTATTAATTAATTGTAGGCTATGAATTTATTTAATTAGACCCATAACGTAATTAATGCTCCCAGTAGGCTACAATATTTCTGAATTGATTCAAGTAAAATGTTATATGACATTAAATATGTTAATTAAAACACACATTTAACCATTGAACAAAATTTGTTGCAATGGCTGATCTTGTGCTGTTGGAGGAGTTGGCTCCTTAGGAGAGAACGCATCTTTAGAATCGCGCATAGGCTATTTGTTGGCTGAGAGTGATGTATGGCTGCTTAGTCGTTTTTGGTTTATATGAAATTGCCAACCTACCCAATGTTATTGGTGCCGTAACTGTACTGGACAAATGTAGCCTCAAGGCTCCATCCAAAGATATGTTTGCATATAGGCTATGAATAGAAAGGGCTAACACATCTGTGCAGTCCATGTCATGTGATATGTATTGCTCAACGTCCTGGCCCAATTGCCAAACCATGATAGCTTCATTCTGCAGGGCAGTTCAATTTTGGTACTCGTTTGAAGAACGCTGCTGGCTTATTGGAATACGTCAAATTGCTGTTTACTGTATCATACTATAGATTCCTAACTACCTCTATCTATCACTAGGGGATCTGGGATTTCAAACCACTTCTCACATGCACAGAACACCAACACAATTACGAAATTAATGAATTAATTATTTTACTTATTTCCAGGCTACGAGAAAGACCGTAGTGCTTGGCAGATGGAGGCAATGTGCTCGTCCGATGCAGAAAGGCTTGAACTTTAACAGTTTGTGTGATGGGAGATTCTGCATTTCCCTGCATCCCGTTATATTGTGCTAGGTCTTTTTAGCCTACTTTTCTATTTAGGCTAGGCTACTTTATGACACCAGAACTGACAATACTAAACAATAATTTAATAATAAAATGTCAAATTCAGTGTCAGAACAATTATTTATTTTGCTTTTTCTGGGCCATTTTGAGTTTGTATGCACCTTTAAATGGAAGTGACAACTTCCATATAAGGCAATTCATGGGTGTGGATTTCTGCTAATCATAAAATAAGGTGAACGCGCTTGTCATTTACGATGAACCTGCATGTATGAACATACGCACGTAATACAACCAAATCTGCCTTTCCTGCATGGTTTGATGAGTCTGGCGTAAATTCTTTGTGCGAACTTGTTTCATACGTAACTGTACGTGCATATTTAGGAATGTTTCATGAATGAGGCCCATTGACTGTGCAGCTCAGCTGGTGGACTGCAGAGAGAAAAGAAGCAGGACCTGGCCCCATGCGTTTTGGTGCGCACACACACTAATGTACAGAGGGCATTATCACAACTGGATGGTCTGACAAATACAAAACAAGCAAATTCTAAACAGGTCAAAAATATTAATAATATCACAAACTAAACTTAAAGGGTCATGGGCACCATGGGCGGTGGAAATGAAACTGAGTAGGACAATTCTACAGTATATGTAGTTGCGTTTAAAATATGACCCCAAATGGTGGCCCACACAAGTCAGAATCATTCAATTATTTCTGTCACGTTGTTCATATACACTACATGGCCAAAACTATCCGGACACCCCTTGGTCTGGGGGCTGTTTTTCATGGTTTGGGATAGGCCCCTTGGTTCCAGTGAAGGCAAATCTTAACACTACAACATACAATGACATTCTACACAATTCTGGGCTTCCAACTTTGTGCCTACAGTTTGGAGAAGGCCCTTCCCTGTTTCAGCATGACAATGCCCCCGAGGTCCATACAGAAATGGTTTGCCGAGATCGGTGTGGACTTGAATGGCCTGCAAAGCGCCCTGACCTCAACCCCATCAAACGCCTTTGGGAAGAATTGGAACGCCGACTGCGAGCCTGGCCTAATCAGCAAACATCAGTTCCTGACCTCACTAATAATCTTCTGGCTGAATGGAAGTAAATCCCCACAGCAATGTTCCGATGTCTAGAGTAAAGCCTTCCCAGAAGAGTGGAGGCTGTTATAGCAGCAAAGGGGGGACCAACTCCATATTAATGTCCATAATTGTGGAATAAGGTGTTAGACTAGCGGGTGTCCATATACTTTTGGCCATGTAGTGTACCTGTGTATTAGGTATGTTCTTTAAGTTAATATACATGTAGTGTCATCCGTTTCGATCCCTGGAACCTGACCACACTCATGAAGATCTATGTATTTTACTCCAGTTTGTTTTTTGTTCCAGGTCAGATGGTTCATCCAATACAGTCACAGCAATATTTGTGTAAATTGTGTTCATAATTTATCACATCACTCATTCATTTCATACAACTTATTAATTCATCTCACACCTCTCAGTCATTCATTTTACACACTTGCACTCCATCTCATCCACAATCCTGTCTCTCATTCTCACACCACAAAGTTTCCAATATAATACCTGTCAATAATCAAGGAAATAAACATTTGAATCTACTATTCAGAAAAAAAGCACGTACTACATACTTAAGAGAATATGAATGTTTAATGACGCCAGTGATATGCAAATGCATGCCTATAAAATTGCGTGTACTTCTTTCATTTTGTAAATTGATCACAGTTCCTGCAAAATAAACAACACATTGTGTGACATTTGTTTCTCATTTTTAGAGGAAATTAAAGGCTAGGTTGAGCTTTTTGATCTTTAAACATGTCCAGGCTGCCTTGACATCATCATCAGTTTTTTCTGTTTCTTTTTTATAATTTCTATTTGTTTGCCTGATCAGGACACACGCACAATATTTTACGGTGAAATCACCTGCGGTGTTTGCCTAACACATGTTTCATTTCAGCCCAAGAAATCATTATACATTTTTCAGGTAAGCAGTATGACACAAACTTAGTCTGCAATGTCTATTAGCACCCATGTATATAGGTTATTGTTTTGAAAAATCGGTGAGCGCTATAAAAAATACAGTGCAACTGTAAACATTGCACATTTCCCCCAAGGCATCCTTATCATAGCCTATGATGTAATTTCCTTTTAAAGTGAAAAAGTGAAACGTTACAGAAATGCAGAGCCCTGCCCCTCTAACCTGCGGAAACGCATTGATTATGTACTGTATGGAGGAACAGGAATCGATTCACATAATTATAGAAAGGATGCATGCTATTTGGCATGAAAGGTACAACATTATAGCCGTTTGATGAACTGTCTCTTTGAAGGATAAATGGGTAATGTCTAATGCCATGCAATCCTCGTTACATGTAATTCTCTTTGAAGTGTTAATATGATGAAACTGAGGAGACACCGTGCTGTTTCAAAGCAAGCTCTATATAAGGATCAAAATACTATCCATGCTCTTCAAATAAACATCCTGTTATCTAAGGAATTTCATTGCTTGATATCATAGGGACACTAGGATATGCAAATCAGCCTGAATTGAAAGATTAATGAAGACTTTTCATAAGTTTGAAGTTTCAGCAAGTTAAATTCTCAAGCAAATGGCTAAAATGTTAAATACTCCAGAAAAAAACATTTCACCTCATATGGACATATAGAAGAGCCTGAATATCACATTTAAACAAAAAATTCTGAAAGAATTCTGTTCGCAGCAAGAGGGATTCCCATTGGTTTTGTTGCTTCATCTTTCAGTGATTTTGAAAATACAGATGCATTTTGCTTAAGGTATAAAAAAAAAACAAATCACACGATGATTCCAGAAGACAAAAGAAATCGGGCGCAAGGCACGGATGTGTGCATGCAGCAATCATAAAAATGAATGCAAATGGAGCAGACATGGTCAAGCAGGCTGTGAGGAGGAGGCTGGCAGGGCCTCAATCCGCAGCTGCTTCTCCTCAAACTCCAGGGGACTTCCATCCAGAACAGATAGCATACTCTGCCCATCCGAAGATCAACAACAACTAAATGTCACACTAGAGCACCTTCTGACAGAGAGAGAGAGGGAGAGAGAGAGTAGTGAGGAAAATAAATGAGAGAAAACAAGTTGGAGAGGAATTCAGATAACAGTCACGGACATGCTAAAAGCATAGAGAAAAAGAAAGCTATTGTTATGAAGTAGTGGTTTTGAAGCCAGGCACATGCTGACACACACTTGCACACACTCGCACACCAAACGTGCAGACATATGCTCAAGCACTTACACATACAGCACACATCCATATGCAATGCAAACACACATGCACATCCAATCATGCACGCACATAAACGCACACCATATGTGTACACAACACATATACACATACTTGCAAAAACATAAACACACTCTCAAACGCGCGCGCACACGCACACATAACCAATCATATCCTCCACAAGCAAGGCTGCTCTAGAGAAATCCTTTCATCAAAACAGATAAGATAGGATTTGATGCAGTGCTCCTGTCAGCATCAGAATGACAGCAGTGACCCCTTAATACATGCATGTACACACACATCCACTCATGTCTGCACACACACACACACACACACACACACACACACGCACAAACACGTACAAACACATAAACATGCAAGCACAAACATTTTACAAATTTACACACAGACATTATAGACACAGACAAAGAAGTCGTGTGCATAGACACAAACGTAGACTTATGCACATACACGAATATACACATACAATTAACCACATCTACGCATGCACACACACACACACGCACGCGCATGCGCACACACACACGCACACACAACGGAAGCATTACCATTAATTGTAATGCTATTTCTAGATGAGTGACACAAGGGCTATCCGTACAGGTTGCACTAACAGACATCAAGGCACCAATCAAGGCTGCCAAAAAGGGACTATCTCCCACAGTTTTCAGTGGAAGCTTTCCGCTCTGACAAGCACCCTAAAAAATGCTGTCAGTTCTACATGAGGCTATGTGACCTCGCACGCTTCGTCCAGGAGATTCAAAATTAATGTAAATGTACATAAACTGTGGCCCATTCTACTGTGAAGCATTGCCAAAATGAAATATTCAGCTCTGAAAGTTAATATCCAGGAACCAGAGAGGTATATTAAACGATCTCCCACTGCAAGTGTCTGGAAATTCAGCATATATTTCTGTCTGAACACTTTGCAGACTTTAAGTGGCGTATTTCCAACTGCTGAATTATTCAAATTGTGATCATTTAAAAATAATGTAGTCCTTTATCTTCCATGCAGTAAGTGTAGCCAAGAAAAGAAACTGGCACAGCTACTTGACATTAGCTGAAACCCATGATCAAAAAAATAAGGTGCATTTTAGGTTTTGACACACACCATGAGCAATTAATCTCTTATACAGTATAATAAAGTTAAGCTGAAAAGAAAAAGCATCACTACAAGAGCATATTACTGCTGTATTTCTGCCAATGTGCAGAAATAATGTGCCTTGTTCATTTTATATCTTGTGCCTCACACACGCACACACACACACACACACACACACACACACACACACACACACACACACACACACACATTCGAATGAATGGTTCGGTATGGGACTTTCTGGTTTGGCACACGTAGATAATTTTGTGCAGGACTGAAATTCGAAACTTAGGGACTTAGGGCCCTATCTGACACCCGGCGCTAAGCAGCAGCAACCCAAACGCAAGTGTAGTTCTTTAGCTAGCAAGTGAACTGGGCGGGTTGGTGTTAAGATGAGGTGTGGTCAGGATAATTTTTGGCGTATTGCTATCTTGAGGCCGCATGAAGCGCTTGCGCTAAAATCACCACAAACCTGGTCTGAAGTCATATCACAGTTGATTCAATGTTTTTTTAACTGCGCAATATGAAGATGCAATATGTAATATGCGTCCACATAGGCGTGTGCACAACGCGCAAACACCCTCCTGTCTGTTACACACACAGGTGTGTGCACAAACATAAAACATATGTTTTTATAAACATAAAAATATAAAGATTACATTGTGAAATGGGGATTAATATTTTTCCCCAAAATAAAACATTTTCACTCCTGAAATAGATGCATGTTGTCCCTGGAATTGCGCGAATGTGGGCTTGTTTTAAGGCATTAAGCTACCAGTAAAAACGCGTTGGTCATATTTCCATAAGCAGGACAATTTAAAACAAGGGAAAATATGTGTAAACCTATGGGTTCCCAACCTGACAGCTTTAGTGTATTTAGTGTCATCATTAAGGCAAAAGAACGCAATATATGTTATTAATCAATATAAGAATGGACGTAATATGAATTTCCGATGAAGCTTGAAATTCGCTCGCCAAAATTAATTGCCTGTGATCTGTCTGCTGTGAGAACAGCCTTGTGGAATTGATGTTTGACAATGCTTCATTGTATAATCAAACAAAATTAGTTAAACAAGCAGGCTAATTTGGCGTTTTCTAAGCTGAGAGGGAAGCCATGTTCTGGTAGTGTAAGGCTGGTAGTGTGAGGGAGGGGATGGGGTCGGAGAACCAGACGCGACCGAACGGGGATCTAAAAGCTACCCACTACGATGGAGTAAGCACAAGTTTTAAAGGGGAAAAACAAGAAGCAAAAAAACCTCCCGCTCAATGCAAAGTATAGGAATTGTGATATTTTCTAGTCTAAAATTAATTGTTGTTGCAATTTATCAGTATTCACCCCCCTAACTGTCTTTTTTTTCAAAACTTTTTATAAGAACTATATTCTGTACTTTATACTTATTTATCTATTGTTTTGTTTTGTTAAAGGTAACAATAATTTTGTATAAGAACTGGAAAAAATCTGAGGTACAATATGTAATCAAGGCAGTTTTATAAAACCATCAAACCATTCCATTATACATTATTTTGAATGGAAACTATTTCCACAATAACAGCCATTTCTGCCTGTTGTGATTTCATATTGTACTTTTTTTGTTAATTTTTTTATTTTCCTATATGAACTTGGATACATAAATTATTATGTATATGTCATGGTTATTTGCAGAATTTGCGTTTCTACGTTTCGGTTTCCTTTTTGGCGTCGTCAGGACGCTCTATCGGATTTTTTCTGCCTCCGTTCCGGTATTCGTATCTTGCCCAACAATTATTCCCTACACCTGTTTTGCGTTTCCTGCCGTCTATAAACCTCAGGACTTCCGCATTTCCACACTTCGATATTGTCTTTGCTATGTTGACAACAAAGTCAGTAAGGTATAAGAAATTTGGTCGCTGCATTTCTGGTTTGTACGAATAAGAAACGCAGCAAGTCCGGTTATGGGCGATTCTACAGAAGTCGTGCAAATTGAGGGTTAGAGAAAAGTGTAAATTTGTATTCTTTTTGCAAAATTCTTTTATAATATATGTGCTTTATCTGAGATACATAAATATACTTGTTGTACAGTGCAAGCACATGTAATTTTTTCAGAATAAGGATGAATTTACTGACTGCTCCTAAATATGTCACAACCGAAACATGTGTAAAAACCTGCTTTTGAAATAAAATTACATACCCAATTGATAAGTTTAATTCACCCCTTTGAAAATAACATTTTTGAAAAAAAATCTTGACTGCTGTTGAATTTGAATCAATTACCCTGAATTTTTAAATCAAATAAAACATTGGATTAATTAAATTTAGTGAAAACTCCGTACAAATGTTCTCTAAAAAATGGACAGATTTGATCACATGAATTTGATAGATTCTTATTTATGAGATTATATATACCCTCACCAGCACAATATCTTGGATATTTGATTGATTATTCATATTATTCAAAATTTTAACAATTCGGTTGTGACCACATTGTTGCGGTTGTGACATCTCTTACTGAAACCTGAATTCCAAAGTTGGGACAGTACGTAAAATGCAAATAAAAGCAGAAAGCAGTGATTTGTAAGTTCTCTTGTCTATATAGTATTTAAATGATAAAAATATTTAATGATTTACCTTAGCAACTTCATTGATTTTTTGTAAATATACGCTAAGTCCGAATTTGATGCCTGCAACACGTTCCAAAAAAGTTGGGACAGGCGTATAAAAAAAGACTGGGAAGGTTGTGGAATGTTCAAAAAACACCTGTTTGGAACATTCCACAGGTAAATAGGTGAATAGGTGACAGGTCATGCTATCATGACTGGGTATAAAAGGAGCATCCACGAAGGCTCTGGCATTTACGAGCAAGGATGGGTTCGCCACTTTGTGAAAAACTGCATGAGCGAATAGTCCAACAGTTTAAGAACAACGTTTCTCAACACACGATTGCAAGGAATTTAGGTATTTCACCATCTACAGTCCATAATATTAGTAAAAGATTCAGAGAATCTGGAGAAAACGGGCAAGGCCGTAAACCAATATTGAATGCCCGTGGCCTTTGATCCTTCAGACAGCACTACATTAAAAACGGCATGCTTCTGTAATGAATATAACCACATGGGCTCGGGATACTTCAGAAAACCATTGTCAGTAAACACAATTTGTCGCTGCATCTACAAATGCAAGTTAAGACTCTACTACCCAAAGCGTAAGCCATATATCAACAACATCCAGAAACGCCGCCGACTTCTCTGGGCTCATCTGAGATGGACTGACGCAAAGTGGAAACGTGTGCTGTGGTCTGAAGAGTCCACCTTTCAAATTGTTTTTGGAAATAATGGACATTCCTGGCCAAAGAGGAAAAGGACCATCTCGATTGTTACCAACACAAGGTTCAAAAGCCAGCGTCTGTCATGGTATGGGGGGTGTTAGTGCCCATGGCATGGGTAACTTGCACATCTGTGAAAGTACCATTAACGCTGAAGGGTACATATGCATTTTGGAGCAACATTTGCTGCGATCTAGACAATCGCTTTTTCAGGGACATCCCTGCTTATTTCAGCAAGACAATGCCACGCCACATTCTACACATGTTACAACAGCATGGCTTCGTCGTCAGAGAGTGCGGGTGCTAGACTGGCCTGCCTGCAGTCCAAACCTGTCTCCCATTGAAAACGTGTGGCGCATTATGAAGCCCAAAATATGACAATGGAGACCCCGGACTGGTGAGCAGCTGAAGTCTCATATTAAGCAAAAATGGGAAACAATTTCTGCTTTCAAAACTACAACAATTAGTGTTGTAGTTCCCAAAAGATTACTGAGTGTTGTTAAAAGGACAGGTGATGTAACACAAAGGTAAACATGCCCCTGTCCCAAATTTTTTGGGAGGTGTTGCAGGCATCAAATGTAGAATGAGCTGAATGAAGAATGAAATGTAGAATAAAGTTGATTAGTTAAAACATGAAATATCTTGTCTTTGTACTGTTTTCAATTGAATACAAAAAGGACTCGCAAATCATTGCTTTCTGTTTTTATTTACATTTTATACACTGTCCCAACTTTTTTGGAATTGAGGTTTGTACATGTGCACTGATTGTCTCACTATTTATTGTCTTTAATAAGAATTTACGGACAAGTGTCACCAACCGAAACAGGCCTGTCAAAACAATACCATTTGTTTCGGTAGTGACTGTTTCGGTTGTGACAGAAAGCACATGGTTAGCAACCACTTCTCTGTGCAGATACACCTTCCTTTTAATCAAATCTACAGTTATGAAATCAACTTTATTTCTCTAATATGAAAACTTGGGTGTTTGGATGTGATGCCTCTTAAAACCACAGGACTAATTTTCATACTTTGAAGGACAATTATATCAAAATGCTAAAACCTAGCTACTCACCATGTGGTCTTGATTCATATGAAGGCTGTCTAATTTCCTGGTTAAAAAAAGGGGGTGTGTGGCTACAAGCAGGTTCACTGCACAGACTCAAACAGTGTACGTTTCGATTGTGACGTAAAAATTGGGGGACAGCATTTTTTCAATAGGTTTTTTTAATTATAAAATTTATTACAAAATAGATTGCATTATTTTAACTTATATTTGATAAAAATTCACATGCTTTATTGAATGAGACAAGTCAAATAATTGGCAAAAATATTTTGGGTATTATTTTTTAATGCACCAGTTTAAGGGTTGATAGTGGGGACAGCCATCTCCCAATAGGAATTTATACTCCCAAGAGTATAAGTGTTGATTTTGGATAAATGTAACTATTATTACTGGAATTTATATCTTGGATTATATTAAAACATAACATGACCTAATGAAATATATAGCATTGAAAGATTTTCTTGGTCAATTTCTTACTTTTATCAGAGAGGGACAGCAATTTGCATGAATTTTGTAGAATGGCCCATTTAGTATGCGTTTTCGAGCACACACACTGCTGCTGCTCCTGCGGGCACACAACAACACAGCTGGGTACCAAAAAACGATGGACGGGGGCACCACTAACTGTTATTTTTAAAATTCTCAAAACATAGAAATTTGAAGCTGTATACATGTTTATATTTTGTGTTCTATCAAAAATATATTTCCCCACAAAAAAAACAAATCTTGGCTTGGCGCACCCTATACATGATGGTGCCCTAGGGCCTAGGCGACCGCCTATACCGCTTATGCTTAGGGCCGGCCATGGCTCTGTTTGAAGGTTTTTCAGGTAAAGCGTACCAAGACTATTCCTTGTATCCATAAGAGGGGAAACAAAGAGCTGATTTGTAAATTTGAACATAAATGACCAATCTTTACCATGATCACAATATAGCCTTGTTTCAGTCTTGCAGCCTTTCACAAACATACTGAAAATCAAATGAAGAACAACGAAAAGTTTATTTTTATTTAATTGGCTGCCAATGACAGCATCTAAAACATAGGTAAACACAGATATTCATTTTTTTTATTTCTTTTTCTGTGAAAGCACTCTGGCTCTTCTCTTTATTTAACATATTTGTGTTTTTAGTGTCTTACTTTAGTCTGACACACACACACACACACACACACACACACACACACACACACACACACACACACACACACACACACACACACACACACACACACACACACACACACACACACACACACACACACATTTTAGGGATGAGGCCAAATATCTAAATAACAAACCACAATATTACTAACCAGTTTCATGTGTGGGGTTTTCAGTGCTTGTTAATGAAAATAAAATAAAAAGTGTTTTTATTTTTGCCTTTGAATATTCTTGATGGAGACCTAATGAAGCTGAATTAAAATACGATTGATTTTTTTTTTTTTCCATGGCCTTAAAATATGAAATATAGGTCATTGTTTACACAAAAGGAACTGTGGTGTCATAAAATGGCTATATGCCTGGGAAGCAAGATTATTATGTTATGAAAAATATGGTACTTATTAAGAGATACAAATGATTGAACAGGTGAAAGAGTTACATAAATATAACTTTGAACAGTATTTCCCCCCCTTTTATTATATATTTTTTTCTTTGCAACATCAGGTTTGTATAAAGCACACGCACACAAATCTATGGCATTGCCTTCCACAGCAGGGCACAGTTATCCCGTGGCTCAAACATCCTAACTAGTGATTGCAGATTAATAAAACAGGAAATGAATTAATTTTGAATGAAAGCCTCACAGAGGGGAACATTACGGCTCGTTAGGAATTATATTATTGATCATAGGATACCTCTGTGCTTTGGAACCTAGCTGTTAAATCCCTTCTTTGAAAATGTTAATTGAGTCTAGGTAAATGGAGTAATACTCCTCTAATTGAGCATATTTTTAACAGATCAGCATCATTCTTGACACTAAAATGAACTCTTTAATATGCATAACTATTGTCTCGCATGAAACATGTTTGGCATCATTCCCATGCAAAAGGTTATGAAGTCATAAAGTGATTATAAGGAAAGGAACGGAGTTTCGCACAAATTATTATTATTTTTCTTGTGCTTAACCCCTTTGTGCAGATGCCAAATTTCGTCAATTCTCACCTAGTTAGGGGGTGTTCTATTTAAGGCTTTATAAATCCAGGTGTGAACATCACAGAGACTTGGAACATGGCTTACATGAAACAAGACAGTTGTACTATTTACAGTACCATTTACTACTTAGATAATATATTTTTCATAATTTAGGTCAAAATAAAGTGCCACAAATGCAAATAAATCTTTGAAAAAATGCAGAAAAAGAATGTTTTTTTATTTGTAATGAAATACTGAGAGCTACATATGTGGAACAGGTAAAACTATACATTTCCTGGATCAGAAACGCCATGTCCACAAGTGTGCAAAATCTGAGGGTGATATACAGAACTACTACAGATGTATGATGCAAAATATAGGCAGTGTACCCTGCTGTCCCTGAGCATCTCCAACTGTATCAACAATGGCTAAATTGTGCACTGCTGTAAATCATAAAATAATCATATTTAACTACAAATCAACTGTTTTGGCTAATAAAACTCACTTTTGCATCATTTTCAAGTGGGGATTACTCTCTTTTCATCGGTTTAGGGGGATAAATATCTATGGGTCTAAACACCTAGCCAAAACCTGTCATAAAATGAATAAAATATGTTTTGTCCATTATAAAGCATATACACCTTCATACTCACTCCAAGGAAGCTTCTATATTCATCTAGCACATATGCACAGTAAATTTGAATGAGTATTTTCCATGCCCTAAGTGAAAGTATTGCCCAGGCAGATATATATGCCAGTGTGAGGGAGGGGAAGGGGTCGGAGAACCACACGTGACCATAAGGGGATCTACAAGCTGCCCACAAACGTGGGATAACCACAATTTGGGGGAAAGAATATGAATTCCCTGAGAGAACAGGAAAAAATAAACAAAGGGGAAATAACCCCCGGCGCATCAGCAAACAAAAAACAACCCAGAAAAGAGGACGAAAACAGACTTGAAGACTCGAGTGGAAATAGGCAGAAGAGAAAGAAAAACCTCAATAAAATACAAATGAGCTCAAACAAGGAGGAAAAAGTGAAAATGGTAACAAAGGTTACAGCCTCAAAGAGGACTGAATGAAAACTGAGGAAATAACTTAGATTACAGAAGAAAAATAGGAAAGAAAAAGTCCTAGGGACTAAACCTATAACTTTAAGCTAAAGAAGTTCCTATGCATCTTTAAATACAGAAAAGATATTCAGTCTTCTAGTTCTACACCGAAGTTACCGGCCTGAGTGTAAACAAAGCTTACACAAAAGCACGGAACAAAGAAGCTGAGCTTATGTAGCCAGCAAATCACCTGAAACGAATAACCATAATGAGTCACGGAAGGTGGAAAAAAGAGCAGGAGCGCCCTCTCACGGCCCCGAGTGGCAACATCCGCAGAACCGAAACAGCAGGCTGCAAAACCATGACAGCCATACAGTTTATATTATGTACGATAGGATTCCAAGAAAATAATATTCCACCATCAGGAATGCTGGCAAATGTTCTAGCTTCAGGGTAAATCAAACATAAAACATGAGCCACCTATGAATGCTTTCACTACAGTATATGAAAGGCACTCCAAATGTTTCATGGTATCTTGGTAACTATGGCATCTTCTGTTCTGATACACTCCCAAAATCCACATAAGCAGGATTTTCTCTTGCCTTGCTGAGTTAGTAAATTAGAAAAACTATTATGCCTCGGCAAGCGAATGCACGTTGGCTTGCGTAAAATTATAAATTATGTTACACCCAGCTGTAATTTCTTGTTCAAAGCATGCAATAAGACATTGCAAACACAGTTGCTAAGGCTATAATGCCCTACATTGGATAAAATAATCGTCAATGAAACCAGAATGAACTAGAATGAATGAGACAGATTCGCAGAGCGTGGGGGGGTAACGCTTCAGATAGTGTAATAGTGTTATAAAGTGTTGTTTATTTCTGACACATATTGTCCCAGATAATAAATGACCACTGAATTTTGAAATGGACATCTCTATGCATAAAACCAATGGTAGGATTGGATATTCATTTCATATTTAGTAGCAGATATTGATAGTAGAATGACGTGGTATGATTACACATGAATTTCACGTGTTTATTTTGCATTTGATTGAGCAAGACTTTTCACTGCTTTTTTGGCATACGATCAGGCTATTGTTGGGTTTATCTTGGTGCTATGACTGAATACTACTTTTATATGATGAAGAAATATATTTATTATCTCACACATATACGCTATTGTCCACTATGTCATGCATGGGTAGGTATAGTTGCAGGCGAGACTGGGTGTGGGGTTGCTTGTTAATTGGACTTGCTACAGGATAATAATGACACTTAGAAACTCCATATTCGGCAGAGTTCTCACAAATCATATACTAATAAAGCTACAACAAAGTTTCTTGTTTACAGTCATAGTTTGGTTGCAGGAGCAATGAATGTCTGAGTTGAGCAAAATCTTGGCACCGGCATCTTTGCCACTAAGCATCTGCACGAAGGGGTTAAGCATGTGTAGTTGTGTAGTCTTGTGATCTTAGCATTACAGTTTTGGGCCAGAATAAGGGTCTACGTAAATAAAGTGAACCCCAGTCAAATCCAAGTTTGTTTAATCCATGTTTAATAAGCATTAAATGGAAAATATTTACATAATTCAGTGATCCATGAAGGTTACCCTTACATCAAAGGCCAATATTAGTCGCTTGAGTGGTATTCATTAGAAATTAACTACCACTTAAATTAATTTCCCCACTTTCACAAGTCTGCAATATCAGAGAATAGGAACGGTTCATCAACAGAGACTGACAGGCTACCCATCAGTGACTTTATTAATGGGTGAATACATTAATCCTTGGGTGAATATATGCTTCTGCTGATCAGGGTCAGTCTGGCCATTCAAGACAAACAGCAGAAGTGCTCCTGTCATATATAGCACATTCTTACACATACACACACACACACACACACACATGTGCGCGCACACACACACACACACACACACACACACACACACATACAGTGCAGTCTGTGTTTGGACAGTGACATGACTTTTTTTGTTTTGGCTCTGTACCCCAGCAGACTGGATTTTAAATGAAACAATGAATATGAGGTTAAAGTGCATCAATGTCGGCTTTAATTTAAGGGTATTCACATCCACATCCAGTGATGCATGTAGCAATTACAGTTATTTTTATACAGTACATAGTGCCCCTATTTTAGGGGAGAAAAAGTAATGGGACAAATTAACTTAAAGTTGTCATATTTAGGACTTAGTTTGCAAATCCATTGCATTCAATGACTGCCTGAAGTCTGTGACCCATAGGCATCACCCGACGCTGGGTATCTTCCCTGGCGATGCTGTGCCAGGCCTGTACTGAAGCAATCTTGTTCTGTTCCTTTTTGTTTTGGGGGGATTTTTGTCTTCAGGCATTTGGGTTGGATTGGAGCAGATAAGATGTTTCTGTCACTTTTGAATTTGTCCTACTGCTGCCGTCAGCAGTCAAATCATCAATGAAGACAAGTGAGCCAGTTCCAGTGGCAGCCATACATTCCCAAGCCGTAATACTACTCTACCATGTTTCACAGATGGGGGGGGGGGGGGGGGGGGGGGGGAGGGGGGGCGGCGCTTTGGATCATGAGCAGTTCCTTTTTTTCTTTACAAATTCCTCTTTCCATTACAATACTTACTCTTCAAAAAAAATATTTTTAAATAAGTTAGAAAACGCTTTAATAAGGTAATAAGGAAGATCCGGCTGATATATACATATAATATAGTTATGGATATGGGACCAAACTCAATACTCAATATTTTGTTATGTATACTTTCTTTTTACGAAGAGTATATATATATATATATATATATATATATACACACACACACACACACACACACACACACACACACAAGCATCCTACGGTAGAATTCTGCTTTCTGGCACATATGGATCCACACTATCACAAACTAGACTCTGTACATGTACACCATGCTGGTTACAGCTTGCTCGCCACAGAACTGGTGCATGGCATTCATGGATAATTCCATCAAAAGCCCTTACCACTGAAATTCTGGAACCAAATGAAAACCATACAAACCTGTATTTGTTTCACTTTCATGCAACTTCTGTGGAACATTGAAATAACCCAGGCTATGGGATTTCGGTGCTTAAATAGCGGGAGACAAAGCTGAGATTGAGGATCAGCTTGAGAGAAAAAATATAATCTGGACTGTATCGTGGGCCATGGGTGAATGGTTCCAAAGCCTGGGTCATAATCTCCCAGGAGCCCTTTGGAATCAAGCAGTGATGAGTCCAGGCTTATGGTCTGCTGATTCCCCTCTTCCTGTGCCTGGTGGCCTTGCCTTGTTGGCTCACTTTACATAAATCTCTTCTCCCTTGTTGCAGACATTTTCATTATTATATTATTACATTATTTTGTACCCTTCACAGATTCCTCTGTGGTTATGATTAACCTGGGCCATGTTCTCCTCAAAGTAGACCATGTCCCAGCATCTTCTCTCCCAACTATCACTGACTAAGCAAGCACTTAGCCTTAGGCCATGAGGAATACTCTAAAATCAAATTAGATAAATGGCTTTTCTCTGCTGTTTTTCAGGGTTACTGTCACTATGCCGCCAGGATTTTCTGGTGTCAAACAATAACAGGAAATTGTGGATAGTTGTTGTGCTTTAAAGCATTTTTATAACTCGGACTGTTCCGACAATTGTTTTATTTTTTCCCTTATAACATGGTAGCCTATATTTTTCATATTTACATATTCTAAGTAATAACATTGATTAATGACTTATTATTTCATACTTCATGTTAATTATGTAGTGCACTACCATATAGTGAAATATGCATGATTTTTAAGGGTGTGCTATCACCAGAGCTTAACTGGACTGAAAGTACACATGCTCTGACATTTACTTCTTTATCAATTTTATATACAGTGCAGGCCATATGTATTTGGACACAATTGTTTTTGTTTTGGCTCTGTACTCCAGCACATTGGAATTAAAATGAAACAATGAAAATGAGGGCTTTAATTTAAGAGTATTTACATACATATGCAGTGATCCATGTAGGAATCACAGCCCTTTTTGCATATAGTCCCCCCATTTTAGGGAACAAAAATGAAGTTGACAAATTAACAATCTGAAAGCTGGAGTACGCAACTTTTTTTTGGGAAAAATATTGGGGAACGGTCATGCTTAGTTGGTAGCAGTCATTGAAAGAACTGCTGAAATCCAGCACCATACACTTTCAAATTCTGCATTCTAATACCAGCGATTTTGGCCCAATTTTTTGTTTTCAAAACAAATTGGCAAATTACCTAAACCAATCAAAGAGATAGACAGGTTCACATCGCAAACCAATCAACAATGAGATTGACCATGCACGTTCACCACCTAGGCACCTAAGCGACCCGTTTAAACCAGCGCTATTTCATGCAAAGAAAAATAAAAGTGATTTGGATAAAGCTTGCACGAAAAATAGAGTAAACATTGGTGCTCATTTTAGAAGCTGGTGAGATGTTCGGGAGCGGATTGGTTTAAAGACAGACGTGAAGCACCCATTGTTTCTACTGGACAGATACAGTAGGTCAAAAGTTTCAACACTAACTATTTTACCAGTAGACTTTCTGCTTGCCAGCCAACTTTAATTCCTATAATGAAGGTTGGTTGCTATTATGCTTAACGTTACTTTGTTTGGCGGCTAGATTTTGGAAGAAGGAAATGTTTTCTAAAGTTATCTGTTGTATAGATCTCATTAGCTAGAACCGGCTACTCTGCTCTAGCCATGCATGCGAGCTGTAGCCAGACAATGCCTGGTTCAGACTAATGTTCCACAAACTTAGGTTGATGCAACAACTCTGCAACAACAGAAAAGATTCCGTTGTTTTACCTGGACTCTTGTAGCTGACATTTTTACTGTAACTCTATACCAGTCTGTAATCCTGCAATCGTATCTATAAAACTCAGATGCACATTCGGGACGAGGTCTGTGGAAGCAGTGGGGGTTGTGGGTGTGTCTCTTTCTCTGTGGGCAGGGCCAAGGGGTGTTATGACTTTGAAATGTTTTGACAACAAATGTGAGGGTTGACAAAGTTGCGTACTCCAGCTTTAAATAAAGTTGTCATATTTAGTACGTGGTTGCAAATCCTTTGCATTCGATGACTGCCTGAAGTCTGAGACCCATAGACACAACCAGATGCTAGGGATCTTCCCTGCTGATGCTCTGCCAGGGCTGTCCTGCAGCAATCTTCAGTTCCTGTTTGTTTCAGGGGATTTTTGTATTCAGTCTTTTCTTCAGCCAGTGAAACGCATGTTCAATGAGATTCAAGTCGGGTGATTGACTTAGCCAGTCAAGAAAATTGTAATTTTTGTCCATGAAAAACTCCTTGGTTATAAGGGGTTTTCCTGTGTCTTGAGACATTCTAAAAGTGTCCAAACGTGACACCACAAAACGGACTATATTCCGTAGAGGAAAGGGAACAAAGAAAAAACAAAAGACGAGAACAGAAGACAGACCTTCTCTCTCAGACAGAGATATAAGGGAAGTGTAATGGGGCATGACGTGTGAGGTAGGAGGAGCCAAACGCAGCAAGGGGATTCTTTAAGCCCTCAGGCCACTAAGGCGGGAAACCCCGCAGATAAGGGAGGAGACAAGACAGGGAACACGTACCAAAGCTACTAACCGGCTCACTGTGACACACCAATAAGTAGAAGCGCAAACGCCAGGTCTTTCATTAAGAAAACCAAGCTAAGCGAATAGAACAAAGCACTAGGCTCTCAAACTTCTACAAGCTAAGTGACTAGAGAACGAGCCGGAAATAACAAATGCCTTGTCTCGGTAACGAGACGCATAAGAACAGGCGAGTAGCATAATGGCACAAACAAAACACACAACAAACACTGAAAACTAATGCGAATTACAATTACCAGGAGGCGAAAAGAACGGGATCTAACGTTCCAAGGCTACTCTCAGAGACTAGTAGTCAAACGCAAACATGTCCACAACATCGCCCAATCTTCCCCACAGGAAGACATGCACCGACAGACGAAACAGAACTACAGTTCCGAACAAAATCGTCAAACTCCATATCAGGATAAAAGGCACACAGGGACGAAAGGACAGCTGCACCGGAATTATCGGCTAACTGACTAACACGAGTATAGAGAGTAAAAGCCCTGCCTCTTGGTAAAGAGGAATGTAACGAGAAGGCGAAGGAACAAAGATAACGTTGCATGGCTAGTTTCATAAGCTCGCAGTCACATGCATAAATAAAGGGGTAAACTCCCAATCTCCCAGGAGGGAGAAACATTTTACAGGAGAGCCGACGGAGCACCGCAGTCCCATTGTTACGAACCGAATACGGGCTGGACCCAAGTGCAACGACCAGGAGACAGATTATCAGAAAGGGGTGTTTATTATAAGCTTTGGGGTAGTCCCAAAGCTGTACAGAAAGGAAACACAGTATTTACACAGGGTGAGAGAGTTGATACGAACTGCTCCAAGCCGGAGCTGGGCTTGTGTGCAGGTAGCGGGTTCCAAGCCGGAACTGGACTGTACTGGACCGGAGGTCCACTCAGGAACTGGATCCCGGAATCGGCAGGTTTGCTCCAAACCGGAACTGGACTTTAACGGGAGGTGCACGAAACACCGGAACTGGACTAGAACTGGACCGGGAGGTCCAACTGGAACTGGAATGCAGGAACAACGGGTTGTTCCAAGCCGGAACTGGACTTTACTCGGGAGGTGCACTTAACACCGGAACTGGACTGGAACTGGACCGGGAGGTCCAACTGGAACTGGAAAGCAGGAACAACGGGGTTGTTCCAAGCCGGAACTGGACTTTACTCTGGAGGTGCACTTAGCACCGGAACTGGACTGGAACTGGACCGGGAGGTCCAACTGGAACTGGATAGCAGGAACAACGGGGTTGTTCCAAGCCGGAACTGGACTTTGGACTGGAGGTGCACTTAGCACCGGAACAGGACAGGAACTGGACCGGGAGGTCCAACTGGAACTGGATAGCAGGAACAACGGGGTTGTTCCAAGCCGGAACTGGACTTTGGACTGGAGGTGCACTTAGCACCGGAACTGGACCGGAACTGGACCGCGAGGTCCAACAGGTACTGGGCTGGGTACAGAGGTAGGTGAGCGGTTGAGCCCGGTAGGGTAGAGCTGTGTGGCGGAGCTCAGCTGCGGCTGGTTGAGGGTAGCTGGTTTGCCGAGGAACCTGGGACCGTAACCGCAGCGAAGGGATCCAACGGCCGGACAGGAACCACTGCAGGATAGCTAGGCAGAAACCCCACAGCGGACGTACTGCGAGCTGGAGGAGAGGGCACCGCAACACACACACACGCAGACCAACAGCTACAGACTGGTAGGTGAAGGAACAGCTGGTAATTCGAGGGAGACAGGTTAGAAACACACAAACAGTAAAATGTTAGGGCTAGATAGCTACCAACTGGAGGGTAGGAGAACTGGAAGCTGAACAGGTATAAAACCCGTAACCAAGCAAACAGTAAACGTGACTAGAAACCTGAAGACCATGAAACACACAAGGTAGTTTAACGAACTGGCGCCGACTAGCAGCCAGACGGGGGTTTAAGTAGGAAGGTGAGATTGAAACTAAATGCCGAACAGGTGAGGAATGTAACTGAGAGTGATTGAAACAAACAGGTGCGGAGTGAATGTCATGAATGGGGGAAAGAGATAGGTGGAAACCAAAGTGGAAAGCCGACAGAGACAAACAGAGGGGAAACGCCCAGCCTGTAGCAAAGGGGAAAACATGGACAGGAGAATCCAACATGACACGGAAGGAACAGGGGAAAACACGGAAAAGGACAGGAAGGGAACGGGACGTTACAGTACCCCCCCCTCAATGGACGCCACCTGGCGTACCTGGAGGCCTGATCTTGTCCGGGAACTGATCGTGAAAGTCCCGGATCAGGGGGTGGTCCAGAATGAGGCCCTTGTGGAGCCAGGACCGCTCCTCAGGGCCATAACCCTCCCAATCAACCAGGTACTGGAAGCCCCGACCCTTACGGCGAATATCGATGATCTGGCTCACCGTGTAGGCCGGGGCGTTGTCGATGACCCGGGAAGGAGGAGGAGAGATAGTTGGAGCACTGAGGGGGCTGGAGGCGACAGGCTTAATCTGGCTAACGTGAAAAACCGGGTGGACCTTGAGGGAGACAGGGAGGGAAAGTTTAACGGACACAGGGTTGATTAAACAAACAATGGAAAAGGGACCAATAAAACGGGGTTGAAGCTTCTTAGATGAAGAGGGGAGGGGAATGTTGGCTGTGGAGAGCCAGACCTGCTGACCGGCCCTATACTGCGGGGGCTGCGGTCCTGTGAAGGTCCGGCAGGCGTTGGGAACGGGAATTGGAGCGGAGGAGTGCGGTGCGTGAGAGTCTCCACATGCGTTTGCATCTGAGGAAGTGAGACCTCACCGATGGTACTGCTACCTCAGCTTCCTGGGCCGACAGAAGGGGAGGTTGATACCCCAAGGAGCATTCAAAGGGAGACATCCCAGTGGATGCGCATTTAAGGGAGTTATGGGCGTACTCTACCCAGGGGAGAAAACGGCTCCAGGAAGCGGGGTTACGGGCAGTGACGCACCGCAGGGCGGCCCCCAGGTCCTGGTTGGCCCTCTCTGCCTGACCGTTAGACTGGGGATGGAACCCTGATGATAAACTAGCTGACGCACCCAGGGCCACACAGAACGCCTTCCATACTTGGGAGGAGAATTGGGGCCCACGGTCCGACACAATGTCGGAGGGGATCCCGTGCAGCCTAACCACGTGCAGCACCAGGAGCTCAGCAGTTTCGAGGGCGGACGGGAGCTTGGGGAGAGGGATAAAGTGGACCGCCTTGGAGAACCGGTCCACAATTGTCAGAATAGTAGAGTTGCCCTCTGACAAAGGCAGACCGGTGACGAAGTCAACGCTGATGTGACTCCAAGGACGGCCCGGGACGGGGAGGGGGTGGAGCAGACCGGAGGAAGGCTGGTGGGATGCCTTGCTACTGGCGCAAACAGGACAGGCCAGGACGAAGGCACGGGTATCCCCCTTGAGGGTGGGCCACCAAAAACTCCTCCTGACAAGGGCGACAGTTCTGGCAACACCTGGGTGACAAGCCAGACAGGAGGCATGAACCCATTCCAGGACCTGGGAGCGGACGGAATTGGGCACAAAAATGGAAGTGTTAGGGTTACTGCGGGGATCCGGTTGGGAAGCCTGGGCGGCCCTCACGATCTCCTCGATCTTCCAGGAGACCGCAGCCACCACACAGGATGCTGGTAAAATGGGCTCCGGATCAGCAGGACTGGAGGGGAGGGAAAAAATGCGGGGACAAGGCATCAGCCTTGGTGTTATGGGAACCGGGGCGAAAAGAAACAGAAAAATTAAAACGGGCAAAAAACAGAGACCATTGAAAGCAGTCTTCCACTCATCTCCCTCGCGTATCCGCACCAGGTGGTATGCATTGCGGAGGTCGAGCTTGGTAAAAGAGACTGCCTGGGAGAGGGGTTCAAATGCAGTGTTAATCAGAGGAAGAGGGTATTTGTTACGGATGGTAACCTCATTGAGGCCCCGGTAGTCGATGCAGGGCCGCAGAGAACCGTCCTTCTTCCCCACGAAAAAGAACCCTGCACCAACCGGAGATGAGGAGGGACGGATTATGCCCGATGTGAGAGACTCGTGGATGTACGTCTCCATGGCCAGCTTCTTCGGGCCCGACAAGCTGTAGAGGCGGCCAGACGGAAGCTTAGCCCCTGCCAGAAGGTCGATACAGCAGTCGTATGGCCTGTGAGGAGGTAAAGACAGAGCACGTGATTTTGAGAACACTTGGGATAGGTCATGATACTGGCTAGGAACGTTAACCAGGTCGGGTCCAGGTAGGGAGGAACTGTCACACTTGGCCCCCGGGGGGGGTAGAGCAGAGCGAAGACAACTGGCTAGACAGTGGGCACTCCAAGCCAGAATATGACCGGCTCGCCAGTCGATGTGCGGGTTGTGGAGGCGTAGCCAGGTCTGGCCCAGGACCATGGAGGATTGCTTGGCGTGGATAAGGAGAAGTTGAATTGTCTCCTGATGATTGCCTGACAAATTCAACTGTAGGGGAATGGTGGAGTGAGTGACTAACCCCAGGCTCCTGCCGTCCAGGGCGAACGCAGTGATAGGAGTAGGTAACGCCTCTGTGGGGATGCCGGCCCTCCTGACGAAGGAGATGTCGATGAAGTTGGCATCGGCCCCGGAGTCGATAAGGGCTGATGAGGAAGCGGAGTTGCCCCTCCAAAGGAGGGTGGCCTTGAAAACAAGACGGTTCTGGGCTGCATGGTCGGGAATGATAGGGCTCGTCAGAACGCCCAGCTTCACTGGCGAGCCACCTCTTTTGGGCGAATGGGACAAGAGGCGATTTGGTGGCCTAACTTGCCACAGTAGAAACAAGACCTGGTGCGGAACCGACGTTGGCGCTCCTCAGCATCCACCGTAACTCTGCCCAGTTGCATTGGCTCCTCCTCGGACACCACAGAAGAGCTCTTCGGCCCCGTAAAGGAGGAGTGTTCAGGTGCACCAGAAGAGTCGGAGTGCGGATGACGACCGGGATTCCCTCCTCGCTCACGAGCCCGGATGCGGAGACGGTTGTCCACGGCGATAGCCAAGCTGATGAGGCTGTTGAGGGAGTTGGACTCCTCACGGGTAGCGAGTTGATCCTTGAGCTCCTCACTGAGGGCCTGACGAAAGGCCCCTTGAAGGGAGGTGTCGTTCCATCCGGACTCAGCAGCGAGGGTGCGGAACTGGATCGCCATCTCGGCGACACTGCGGCTGCCCTGACGAACCTGCAGCAGGCGCTGAGTAGCGTCTCGCCCACAGGCTGGGTGGTCGAAGACGCGCCGCATCTCCAATGTGAAGGACACGAAGTTGTTACACATGGGGGCTTGGCTGTCCCAAACAGAAGTGGCCCACTCCAGGGCGCTGCCTCCCAGGCTGCTCATGATGAAAGCGATCTTGCACGGGTCAGAGGCGAAAGAGGTGGGCTGCATCCGGAAGACGATGTCGCATTTCATCAGAAACTCGCGGCACTTCCCCAGCCCCCCACGGTATAATTCGGGGTGTTGAACTCTAGGTTCCCGGCTCGGAGAGGGAGGGGTCGGGAACCTCGGGAGGCGGCTCTGGAGTAGGAGGGGTCGGACCCACTGGAATCCGAGGAAGGGGCTGATGCAGCGAGAGCTGAGCGACCTGCTCCGTGATGCCCCTCAGCACCTCCAATACATCATCCAAACGACGGCCCTGTTGGTCGCTGACCGCAGTTTGGCAGGAGAAGGCGTGGCGAATCTGCTCCAGGTCGGCTGGATCCATGATTTTTGGCCAGTTTGTTCTGTTACGAACCGAATACGGGCTGGACCCAAGTGCAACGACCAGGAGACAGATTATCAGAAAGGGGTGTTTATTATAAGCTTTGGGGTAGTCCCAAAGCTGTACAGAAAGGAAACACAGTATTTACACAGGGTGAGAGAGTTGATACGAACTGCTCCAAGCCGGAGCTGGGCTTGTGTGCAGGTAGCGGGTTCCAAGCCGGAACTGGACTGTACTGGACCGGAGGTCCACTCAGGAACTGGATCCCGGAATCGGCAGGTTTGCTCCAAACCGGAACTGGACTTTAACGGGAGGTGCACGAAACACCGGAACTGGACTGGAACTGGACCGGGAGGTCCAACTGGAACTGGAATGCAGGAACAACGGGTTGTTCCAAGCCGGAACTGGACTTTACTCGGGAGGTGCACTTAACACCGGAACTGGACTGGAACTGGACCGGGAGGTCCAACTGGAACTGGAAAGCAGGAACAACGGGGTTGTTCCAAGCCGGAACTGGACTTTACTCTGGAGGTGCACTTAGCACCGGAACTGGACTGGAACTGGACCGGGAGGTCCAACTGGAACTGGATAGCAGGAACAACGGGGTTGTTCCAAGCCGGAACTGGACTTTGGACTGGAGGTGCACTTAGCACCGGAACAGGACAGGAACTGGACCGGGAGGTCCAACTGGAACTGGATAGCAGGAACAACGGGGTTGTTCCAAGACGGAACTGGACTTTGGACTGGAGGTGCACTTAGCACCGGAACTGGACCGGAACTGGACCGCGAGGTCCAACAGGTACTGGGCTGGGTACAGAGGTAGGTGAGCGGTTGAGCCCGGTAGGGTAGAGCTGTGTGGCGGAGCTCAGCTGCGGCTGGTTGAGGGTAGCTGGTTTGCCGAGGAACCTGGGACCGTAACCGCAGCGAAGGGATCCACTACGGCCGGACAGGAACTACTGCAGGATAGCTAGGCAGAAACCCCACAGCGGACGTACTGCGAGCTGGAGGAGAGGGCACCGCAACACACACACACGCAGACCAACAGCTACAGACTGGTAGGTGAAGGAACAGCTGGTAATTCGAGGGAGACAGGTTAGAAACACACAAACAGTAAAATGTTAGGGCTAGATAGCTACCAACTGGAGGGTAGGAGAACTGGAAGCTGAACAGGTATAAAACCCGTAACCAAGCAAACAGTAAACGTGACTAGAAACCTGAAGACCATGAAACACACGAGGTAGTTTAACGAACTGGCGCCGACTAGCAGCCAGACGGGGGTTTAAGTAGGAAGGTGAGATTGAAACTAAATGCCGAACAGGTGAGGAATGTAACTGAGAGTGATTGAAACAAACAGGTGCGGAGTGAATGTCATGAATGGGGGAAAGAGATAGGTGGAAACCAAAGTGGAAAGCCGACAGAGACAAACAGAGGGGAAACGCCCAGCCTGTAGCAAAGGGGAAAACATGGACAGGAGAATCCAACATGACACGGAAGGAACAGGGGAAAACACGGAAAAGGACAGGAAGGGAACGGGACGTTACACCCATAACTTTACTAGCAGAATGACTAGCTTAAATAGAAAACACACGCCCTAGCCTCTCAGTAAAGGGAAATGTAACGAGGTGAGGGAACCAATAATTAAAGTTCCAAGGCTATTATGAGGCTCGCAGTCACACGCAAACATGTCCACAACATCGCCCAATCCTCCCCACAGCAAGACATGCACCGACAGACGAAACAGAACTACAGTTCCGAACAAAATCGTCAAACTCCATATAAGGATAAAGACACAAGTCATGCACCGACAGACGAAACAGAACTACAGTTCCAAACAGAATCGTCAAACTCCATATAAGGATAAAAGGCACACAAGGACGAGAGGACAGCTGCACCGGAATTATCGGTTATCTGACTAACGCAAGCTCAATAGAAAATACTAGCCCTGCCTCTAAGAATAAATAGAGCCCTAAATCAGTATGATAAAACACCCTGGGCCCTATCTTACACCCGGCGCAAAGCGGCGCTAACGCAAACGCAAGTGTCTTTGCTATCTTACACCCGGCGCTAGGTCCATAATAACGCCTAACGCTTACACCGTCAAACTAGCATGTTTGACGGCGTAACTCTTGCGCCATCATTAGTGAACTGGGCGTGTTGGTCTTAAGATGAGGAGTGGCCAGGATTCTTTTTGGCGTATTGCTATCTTGAGCCAGCAGAAAGCGCTTGCGCTAGAACCACCACAAACCTGGTCTAAAGTCATGTCGCAGTTGTTTACATGCTATTTTAACGGCGCATATAAGTGCGTCTACATAGGCGTGTGCACAACGCGCATACCCTCCTGTCTGTTACACACAGGGGCGTGCACAGGCATGACTAAAATATCTAGATCACAATGTGAAATATTATTATTGTGTAGGCTATATCAAAAATGCATAATAATAAAAGGTTCCATAGGTCCACATACCTTTCCCTCAGCGAAGGGAAACAATGCCACATTACATTGCTCTCAGCCCACTCCATCAACATCCAGGCGATGTGCGATGGTACGGGACAATGGCTATCCATTAAAAAGGAGCTGATAACACCTATAGCTATCAAGTCTAATGCGCGAATTGTCTTTGCACCTAATGCGTGAATTGTCATTCAATGGAAAACTCGCGCACGGCAATAGACGGACATTTAAGTTCTGAAAATGCGCTTCAGATGTCATTACAATACAGCTCTGTTTATCTATGAATACAGCCTGTAAGTAAATAGAATGGTTTGTGACTGAAAAAAGTTCAAAACCTTGTCCAGTGAATATTGCATTTATTGTTTTTCAAATAGCCTAGGCTACAGCGAATTCGCTGTGCATAAGGTTTTTTTCGATAGCCTATGGTTAAAAAACGGAGATGTCACCATGTTAACTAAATTGTAACCTTAGCTATTCTTCGTCCTTCATATTTTTTTAAATTACAGTGACCAGGTTTCCATACTCTCACCGTTTAAAACCCAGCTGATTTCACCCGTTATTCCTTAACTGAACAAAATGATTTTAAAGAGAACTAAGCGTCTAATTAGAAACTAAAACAAATTTGCAGCACGTTACACAATTAATTCACAATTAATTGTAATGCCATTCTCTGCACGTGAGCTGCATGTTCTGTTTCCCCTGCTGTAAGTCGCACGTTTAACGGTCTTCCTGGGAAAGTGGATTTAAAGGATTACGCTACGAGTAAAACAGGTTGGTCACATTTCCATAAACAGGACATTATTAAACAAGGGGAAATATGCGTGAACTTATGGGTTGCGAACCTGACAGCTTTATTGTATGGCTATTTAGTGTCATCATTAAGGCAAAATAACGGTATGTATGTTATTAATCAATATTAGCCTACTATGCAGGTAGCCTAATGAACTTTGGATGAAGCTTGAACTTCGAGAACTCCATGAGAACAGCCTCTTGGAATTGATGTTTGACACTTTCATTGCATAATCAAACGAAATTCGCTGAACAAGCAGGCTAATTTGGCGTTTTCTAAGGTGAGACTGAAGCCATTGATAGCTTATTCTCAGCTGTTGCAGGTCCTTTTAACGAAATTTAACCGCACATATTTTGTAAAATAACAGCCCTGTCTGGAATTACCGGGAACTCATAGGCTAATGGTTAGTCTGAATAATATTGATACTCCATTTAGCCTATTCCTTGATCACACTAAACACGCACGAGCTTGTCTGTTTCGCCATCATAAGCAATCCGCCAAGGTGGAAAAGCAGGCTTTTAAAGGGAATGGGATATGACATTTTGATTGGTTTATTGAATGTCACGCCCAAGACACACCTATAATTAATGAAGCGACTAGGTTCAGCCCAGTTGCGCCATGCGCCGTGCTTAGCGCCAAAAAAACACGCCGTTAAAATAGCAAAAGTGGACTTGGACACGCCCTAAATGGATTTAGCGCCATGCGCTTAGACTAAGCGCCAAGATCGCCAAGATAGGGCCCCCTGTCTCTTAATAAACAAACTACTCTTGCTATCACAAAAGACAGCAGATAGAGAGAGGAGAAAGAGACAGAGAATGGCAAACAATCTAGGAAAAAAAAACAAACAAAGGTAAGACCAGAAAGCGGAGACTGAAATGAGCACACAAAAAAGGAATTAATCCTGAAAGCTCAAAGCACAAAGGCAAGTCTCGCAAAACTCCAATATAGTACAACGGAGCAAAACGGTCTCCTTAAAACACTAGATCAAATCATACGACTAAAACTTTAAAAGGGCTAATTAAACCACACACAAAACAGCACAAATAATGCCATACAACACACCACAGCACAAACAACAAACAATCAATATCGAAGCCCAGAACAAAAGGAACATGGGCTTAAATAGCTCACCGGCAACCATGTGCAGCTGTGAAACGTTGAAGAGAACTTCTTCGTGAGAAGAAGGAAAGGAGCCAAAACTCCAACAACGAAGCAGCGCCCACTAGTGGCGACCGAGGAACACGACCGCAAGGGAAAAAGGGTCATAAACCATGACAGGAAGAGACTGGAAAACGTAAAGGCCTCCCCGACAAAAGGACGAGGAACTTGTAACTTCGAGTAAATAAACAAAAATAACAAGCGATAGGCTTATAGACCTCCAAAAGCAGAGGAGAAATAAAAGGAAACTAAATAACTGGGAGTAACCCTAAAACTTAGGGTGAGCAGCACTCGTAGGCTTGAGTATAGGAAAAAAGAAAAAGATACGGACAGGTAGCTGGAAAAGCAGAACCTCTCTAGCTCAATGGTGACGAGCTAGACCAATGAGAGGAATGACTAGAACAGAAAAATAAGGAAGATAAATAGGATAGAGAGTTAGAGTAGCAGGGAAAAGAAGACCTAAAGATCTACCCTAAGTACTAACTTTCTACGGGACCTTCCTGCTTTAGCTTATTTGAAACAACAAGCCAAAACAGTCTCCCAGTCCTATACCTTACCGGCTACCAGAAATACAAGATAACATGGAAGTGCCGGAACAGGAAGACGCGGAGTTTAAATAGGCGGCGGAAGAGCCGAACAGGTGCAATAGCTGAGTAGCGAGATGAAAGGAAAACCCGACACGGACAAGGAAACAGAAAAAAGACATCCTGAAGGCGCTTAAAGGGGATGAGAGAGTAAAAAGGAAAATAAGCCTGCAGACTATGACATTGGTTGCTTTAGTAGTGTGTTTGGGGTCATTGTCCTGTTGCAAAGTGAAACACCATCCAATGAGTTTTGAGGCATTTGGTGGGACCTGAGCAGAAAAGATGTTTCCGTACACTTCAGAATTCATCCTATTGCTGCTGTCAGCAGTCACATCATCAGTAAAGACAAGTGAGCCAGTTCCAGTGGCAGCCATATACGTACATGCCCAAGCCATAACACCCCATGTTTCAAAGATGAGAGCAGGTCTTTTTGGATTGTGAGCAGTTCCTTTCTTTCTCCACATTTTTCTCTTTCCATCAATATGGCACAGGTTAGTACACATCTTATCTGTCCATACAAGTTTGTTACTTTTAAGCAAACTCTAGCCTGACCATTATGTTCTTGAGACTTACCAGTGGTTTGCATCTTGCAGTGAACCCACTGAGGTTATGGTGGTGTAGTGTTCTCTGTATTTTAGTCTTTGATACATCTATGCCTACATCCTCTTGATCTGGTCGAGTTGGAAAGGAGATTTTCTTTACAATTGAAAGTATTCTTCGGTCATCCACTACAGTGGTCTTCCATGGTCTACCAGGTTGTTTGCTATTGCTGAGCTCAGTGCATTCTTGCCTCTTAACAATGTACCAAACAGTTGATTTTGACACACCCAATGTTTTGGCTATGTCTCTGATTGATTTATTCTTATTTTCCCACCCCACGATGGCCTGCTTTACTGGCATTGACACTTCTTTGGCATTGACAATGTTGCATGTTGAGAGGCAACAGCAACAGACACAAATACAAATTCCATACCTGGAATACATTTTAGACCTTTTGTTAGCTTTCTTCTGCATGAACTAATGATGCAAGAACACACAGCTGGTCAAGAAACAGCTGAGCAGATAATTTTCCAAAGACTTCTGGTCCCCAAACATGGGGGACTGGGGACAATGTATAAAGAGGGCTGCAATACCTACACGATTCAGTCAATATGGATTTTATATGGATTTAAATACCTGCAAAGCTGACAGTCTGCACTTGAAACATTATGAATACGAGGTTAATTTCAAATCGAATGTGCTGGAGTACAGAGCCAAATCAACAAAAATTGTGTCACTGTCTAAATGCTTTCATTTTGTATGTAACTTATTCTATATTACAGCATATTTATACATGAAATGTTGCTGTTTTATTGATAAGTACTTCAATAGTATTTTCTCTCAAGTTGGAATGCCAGGCTTGTGTGTGTTTATGCTGATTGGTGTGCACAAGCAGAGGCAGGGCACAACCGTTGCATAGAAGAGGGCACAGATGCTCCTGTGAAACACGTATGTTACATGCCTTTACACACCCCTGGGAGGGACAGTATAGTTGGACACAGGGGATACAGTTGTTTTTGTGCTTATTTATTTATTTGTAAGCAGATGTGGAGACAAGCAGGAAACAAAATAAATCCTCATCATTCTCCTTCAAGAGGTCCTGGCTCCAAAATAATAAATTAAAACAACAAATGAGGAAAGAACTATGTAAATCAAAAAGAATGCTTTTCAGCAAAACAACTGTGGATTAACTTTCTTTTTTCTTATGTCTCTCTCGTGCAGACTCTGTTCCCCAGTCTCAGCCACCCACAGAAAAGAGAAACACAATTACATAAGCCTTACACTGATTTGATGATTCAGCTCAGGTGCATGTACTCACTTAGTGAGTGGGCATGGCCCCAGATTGCCCCGATTCCCTCTCCCAGACCGAGCCCTGCCACAGTCCTCCACCAGCAGGATGTTGCTGGGGTGCATTTATTTGGCTTGTGTGACTCTGCCCCCTCCTGGGAGAGGAAATCCGCGCAAATGTTCGCAATCCCCAGCCAATGGACCGCCCGGAATCTAAATATCTGGAGGGCCAGATACCAATGGGCGATCCTCGAGTTGGCATTTTTCATCCGACGGGGACCATGATCGGTGTATCGAACGGTCTTCCCCGTCCATAGGTGGCTCAGTCATGTTTTATGTTTAATGCATTTCCTGTGAAGCTAGAATATTTGCCAGCATTTTTCTGATGGTGGAATATTATTTTATTGTAATCTAATTGTACGTAATGTAGACAATGGCGTGTTAGTATCTCCCTGGGCTATATTGGTCACTTATGGCATGGAAAATACTCATTCCAATTTATTGTGAGCTGATATGTGCTAGATTAATGTAAGGTTTTTTCCTAGGAGTGATTATGGCAAATGGCAACATTTGGGAGGAAAAAAAACTACAGAGAATTGTTATCTCAGGGCATGTAGCAAAATATTTCATACTGTAGAGTACAGAAAAAAATGATGTTTTATAGAAGTTATTCTTGAATGATGAGGCTACATATTTCGGTGTGTGTACCAGTGTGATATGCTGTTTAAAATGAAAACATTGATAAGGGGCAAATTTAAATGCGTTATAATCGACAAAAAGTATTTTATTAATTATATGACAGGTTTTTTGGATGCATAGCTATCTATCCCGATACTGATGAAAAGATTCCTACTTGAGAATGATGCAGAAGTGAGTTTCATGTGTCAAAACAGTTGATTTGTCGTTTAAATATATTGTTGCGAGCACGTTCAAGGACCAGCCAGGCAGATCTTGTTTCAAAGTCATCTTCTCTTTATTAAGCGCTTGCACTGTTTATAGCTTAACAAGAACAACAACACTGACCCTGATGGCTGATGTACAACCCCTTTTATAACCCCCCCGCATTCAAACCACTGGCGCCACTATCTCCACCAATGTGCGGCCCAGCTAACCAGCCAATCACAATACAGAACAGACACCAACACAAAAACAACCCCAGCAGTTGCTAGCTAAGCTACCACTACAATATGATTATTTTATGATTTACAGCAGTGCACAATTTAGCAATTTTGGATACATTTTGAGACACTAAAGGACAACAGGGTACACTTAGACTTTGCATCATAAATCTATAGTAGTTCTGCATATCACCCTCAGATTTCACACTTGTGGCCAAGGAGTCTTTGATTCAGGAAATGTATAGTTTTATCTGTTTTCCATACAGTAAATAGCTCATTGCAAACTAAAGAAAACAACATTTTTTAGCATTTTTGCCAAGATGTTTGTGGTGCTTTTTTCACTATTGTCACATAAATTATGAAAATAAACTAATCTAAGTTAGTATTGTAAATGGCACAACTGTCTTGCTTCATTTATGCCATTTTCTAAGTGTTTGTGATGCTCATACCTGGAGTTATAAATTGTTAAATAGAACCGTACCTGTTATGGGAACCAATCGGAACCACTCGCAGACACCAAAAGTAATGGGAATAGGCTTTATTTGAGGTCGACAGAATAAGGTCAATGTCCAGCAAAACAGAGCAATACAGGCAGTGCAGATACTTAGTCAGTTCCAGGCAGGGATCAGTGTCCAGCAAATCCGTCAGAGTTGGGGAACAGGAGAGCGAAGGGCAGGAGCAGGGCTAGGATGGGGAAGGGCAGGAGGACTGGAGCAGGGCTGGACAGGAACTGGACAGGTAACACAGAACAGGAACGAGGAGTAGGCAAGGAGCAGGCAGGACTAAACGCTGGAAAGAATTATACACAAGCACAGAGGCAGGGCACAAGACGATCTGGCACAGAACAAAGAAACGGGAGACTATATGCCAGATTAATGACGAGACAACGAGGAACAGGTGAGAAGAAGCACAAGAGGAAACACAATTCAGGTGTGGGGAAGCGGAGAAACGAAATGGGGAGAAAGGGAAAACACAGACTACCAATACAGAAAATACATATAAACGGAAAAACCAGAAATAGACTTAGACGTGGAGGCACGGGATGTGACAAGTACCTAAATAGGCAAGGATTGACCAAATTTGGCATCTGTGTGAAGGAGTTAAAGCACTAAAGTTATTGTTCTATGATCACCTATTATAATAATGAAGTATAACAACAGCCTTACATTTTTTTGTAGGTTTATATGGCTTTTATAAACCCAGCAATAAACACACATAGCCATAAACAATTATTAAAAGGTAAAATAATTTATAAATCAAAATATTCAGTTCCTAATCCTCACTTTTCATGTTGCAAAACACATTTAAATGTATAGCTAAGTACCAAAAAATAACTACTAGCCAGTTAATAATACTGCACTAATGTTAGCTGATTTAGCTAATCTCCTCCCGGCCAAACAGTGGCTAACTATAGTGCTAACTGAAACAGGAGAACATTAATAACAAAAAAATATTTTTAAAGTGTGAAGTATGGCTTTGTCAAAAGCCGCAAAAGACAGGAAATTCAAATGAGCACCACCAAGCCAAACTTCAGCCCTCTACACTATCAGGGATTTCCAGTACGTTTTTTATATCTGACTGCTATAAAGTTCTGTATGTTCGTCTACTGTATTTCAAACAACATGTACTCATCACTGGGCAGATTGGTCCAAACCTTCGTTCAAAGACCCTAATTATGTATGTGCTGCCACCCATGATAGTGACCTGTACAAAAAGGCTTTGTATTTCCCTACGGCAGTTTTGTGTAGGCTATTTCTCTATTCCTCTTATGCCTTATACCAATATTGAGAGCTAACATGTGATAATATTGTTTTGAAAGGTGGAGTTAGGTCTTTCAGTCTGTTTACATTTCAAGTCCTTTTTCGAAGTTTCTGTGCTGTGGCAGTTCAATTGGTGCGTCAGATTGAGACAGAGCAAGTCAAATTTGACTCTGGAGAAATGACCTCTCATTGCACGAGACTGTTGTTTAACGGTCGTTGGAACTCTGAGTTTTTTCCACATGACTGTAGCTATAGGGATCGGCTTCCAAATATGAATAACATTTAACAAATTCAGAAGGAACAAATACTTGTGTAAAAAGCATTATTCGTCCTTTACCGAATATTGTATTTGGATTCGGGAATATCCCTAATGCACATACCAAATGCCCATCTCTGTTAGCCTATCAATATCCCCAGGTTGAATCAGCTGGAGCTGAAGAGTATGGTAGCACCCTGTAGCCAGCATTGCCTGGGCTGTTAGATGAGTGGAGCTGTGGAAGGCAGTAGTGGCAAAAACCTGGGCCAGAATCTGTGGACCGTCAGAGAGAAGCATACTTTTAAGCAATGTGCACAGTGTACAGGGATTTTCTGGGCTAAACTGGTAGCATTGCTTCCCTGTCAGATTGGATGTCCGTATCCAGCTGGCGAGAAGGAAGACCTGGTGGGACAGGAGGGCAGGTGGATCTATGGCGGGTATTGTTGGAGCCAACATATGTTTTATTCTTAATTTGGAATGTAGTCCAGCCAGGCAGAGTGGCGTGACCTATGGCTACATCCCAATGGTTTTGTGTCTTTTTCTTTTTCTGTCTGTGTGCCTCAGTGTTGTGTGTGTGATATATGCTATCCTGGTGATACTCTTCTGGCAGTAACAAAGGGTCCCCCTTGGAAAGTGCAGGGCAGCCTACAGGGAGGCCAAAGTGTGGGAGAGATCACTGTGTCCCTTGTAATTGTGCTCTTTGGGGTGTGAGTGCTAGAGTGCACTTTGTTTAATTCAGTGAGAAACAGATGTAACAATGTATACATCTGCATGCTGAGTATATTCCCTTACCTGGGGGGTAACTCCATTGGGAAGGTGAGCAGTTGGGTTGAAACTGGGTGAAGGCCAGAGAGGAACAGCGTAAAGGGACAGTATGACAGTACACTAGCTTGTTTGCTAACATGAGTGTGAATCATTAGGCATGTGTACAATTTTAACACTCTTTTTAGGACAGTTAGGCCGCGATCATACCGGATCCGCTTTAACAGCTCGGGGCGCCTTTTTCAAATTGTTTTCAATGAGTTTGAAGCGTTTTCCATGCTGCTTTTGCGCCCTGGGCACACTGCTTTATCCGCTCCAGGCGCCTCGCTCGGTGCGCACAGGGTTGAAATATCTCATCCTGAAGCGCTCTGAGGAAAAATGAGCGCCACGTCACTGTCATTCTTTTCCCCTCTGTCCAATCGCACGAAAGTAGAGGCGGGCCTTGATTCTGCCTGTCGGTTCTGTGTAAACAACGACGATTGAGGGGGAAAAAATGGTAACGTTAGTTGCCGTTTCAGCCCACCAGGAGTTATATGATTTCAATAATCGTGAATACCATGATAAAAATAAGCGATCCAAGGCACTCCGCTTATTCACGGCTTTTTAAAGACAAATAACAAAGCAAACTTTCGGGTAAACTTAGTTCGCTAACACCGTTAACAACGTCAGCTAAGTGATTGACAGGAACGGAGTTTGGTTGCCTAGCAACAGCAAAAAAGACACCTCCAACTGCTTTCGTAAAATCAAGACAGGTAGTGCTCCTCGCGTTTTCAGGCCTACAAAGCGCATCCGGTGTGATCGCGGCCTTAAAGTGCTATTTCCAGCTGTTTTACTGTCTACACACTCCAGAAAAGAGTGTGAATGTATGATAGCATGCAACAAATGAAAATGCTTCCCTTGTCCAGGGGGAAATGGATCACATGGAGGGTGAATAAGGAATTTCGGGGCAGATGGGAGAAAACTTTATCCATGGTTCTCCACATCTAAACTGTGTCACATCCCTTTCCTTGCCTGGTAGAGAGTTCCAGAATCAGAACCAAATGATATAATTACTTCAGTCTCCCGGCCAGAAGAATTATAACATTTCCCAAGCTTACTCATCAGAGTATCCTCCTCACTGTGAAAGCTATAAAAAGCACACAAAAATAAAATCTCCGTGAAATTAAACAAACTGGTCTTCAGTCTTCCACTTTGCCTCAGCATACCCTAAAGGAAAGTATGTAAGTAAGTATGTTAACAAAAAATAAACTTTGATTGCTTAAAGTACTGCATATGAATCAACCTCTGCTCTGAGCCTTGACACTCAGTAACTGTGACATGTGGGTTGCATTTATGAGAGGAGTCTGAGATGTAGTTTTACCATCAGTGTTGTTTTCTTCAAGACGTCTATTTTGTTTTCCTGCAGAACAGCTTGCAATAAAAAATTTAGCAGTTGCTAAGTGACTAATGCATTTTCTCAGTCTTGGATAAGGCCACTAAAAAATTAACAATAGAAATAATTAATTTTGATTGGTGCCTACGGTCGTAAAAAAACTTGTTGTGCTTTATAACTTATTAATGTCCATGCAAATTTCTCCTTCACTTACACCCAAAATAACGTGGCTGCGTGTACTATAAATTCTGTAAGACTTTTAACTTATGTTTGAGCATGTAGTGATTACAATATGCTCCTCTGCACATTGCAATGCTGAAATTTTAATTGTTTTAATTTTCGATTTCCACCGCGTCATCTAATATGCATACAACCAGAGGTAAACAAGCATTCCTAGCAACATTTCATTTTGTAGCCATTAATCCTTACCTACAATCTTCCTTTTGTTTTTACTTTTGATGTTATGCTCAGCAGTGTGGCTCATGACGCTGTATAAGTTGCTAAGCTTCTCTGTCATTTAGGTTAATGTAAATGGTTGTTTTGGCTCTTGTTGAATTTGCAGGGTTGACACATATCAGGCTAACACCACAGTTACAGCATTGACAGTCGGATTGCCATTATTGACACAATACGTAAATGTTTACTACTGTAGGTAATTTTAGATCTCCTTTCTTAGAGGATTAACAAGCTAGATCTCTTTTTGTGATCGTACAAGCAAATACTTTGAATTGGTTTTCTTCCTGTAGTCTCCAACAGTAGCTTTTCATCTCCTGGCAAGCTGCTATTTTTTTTAATCAGTCTTTATCAGTCATTTATATATTATGGTTGGGTATTTTTGTAAAGTTGAGTGTGGTCCTATCATGAATCACGATTCTTAATAAATATATAATGGTCTTCATTCACAGTGTATGACACTGTTTATTTAAGACCCATTTCAGGCATTCTCTGAAATTTCCTTAAAAATGTTTTTTTTTTTAAAGACTTGACTTTATATAGTGTGCCAGACTTGCATTACCTGTGTAATAGGGTTACTTCCCTATTTGTTTAAATTCCTAAAGAAAGGATTTGAGACAAACATATGCTCTATGGATTTTAGTAAGCAAATTAAACATAAGCTTAGTTCTCCAGCAAATCACAGAGGAAAGTCAGTAACTTATCTTAAAGCAATTAACCTTACCGTCCTCACATTTCCAGTGGAGGCTGCATTTGAAGATACCTCCACTTTAAGCCCTCTTGTTACCCTGAAAGGGTGAATGCATCTTGACAACAAATGGATATGCAAGTGAATATGTTTCTCTTCACTCTGTGCATATTACTAATACATTGTCTGTTGGTAGCATAACATAAATACTTTAATATGCTTCCATTTGTAACCGGCACCAAACATTTCTGAACATATGAAATATAAATTGTCATTTGTAATGGTCCTTTGTGTTGGGGTCTGCAGGGACAGTATTGTTCTCCATGAGACAAAGTAAATTGAAATGGTTTCTGTAGGGATTTAGCTTGGTACAAAGAAAATACATTTAATCTGACACTGTTGCTCTAATTATCTCCCCTATTATCTTTTATTGAAGACCAAATGAGTAACACCCACAGGGACTTTGCATGCTGTTCACTGAAGCGGTCCAATCGGCATCACAGGAGAGATGACCATGTTAAAAATAGGTGACGTTCTGGTTGGGGAGATGCTGGAAGCATTGACGGCCCAAGTACAAGAAGGATGTTCTTAAGTTAAATATTCTTCCATGATAATGCCCTGAGGTAGATGCCAGACAATGCCACAGAAAGTCTTTTAGCCCTACAAATGTATTCAGTTTAAACCACACGTAAAGCAGTTTGTAAAATAGCTTGTCCTACATTCCTCCACGAACTAAAACCAGAATATGACTGCTGTTAACTTGTGTGAAACATTTTCCCTTCTTGTACCAAATGTACAGAAACAGAGTTAGTGGGTTATCCGTTTCGGACTTAAAAACAGCTTGTTCGATTAAGTATTAAATCTCTGAATAGACAAGATAATCTGAACAAAAACGTCTCCGACGTAAAAAAAAAAAAAAAAAGCCAAGTTACTCACGCATAGCCTACAGAGCGCTGTCTATAAGTCCTTAATTCCAACTTGCAAAAACTAGGCCTGCCTTTAAAAGTCTTGATATCAAACTGTGGCCAAGTTACAACTAACAATATTGCCTATCGTAGCTCACACTAAATAAACTAGCTCTATTCCAAAGCAATGCTATGCAAACTTTCCAACTTGGCCCTGTGTTTCTTCATCTTAGCATATGAAGAGATTGTGCCTCATGGAACAACATATGATTTCAGTTAATGTTTTTAACAGTTGATGAATAATTACACTCCAGAAAGGATATGGTTATACTTTGTTGGCAAGTTTACTTTAGAAAATGTTAACTGCTGCTACAGATTTCTTTACAATTCACAAGCAGACATTTATATCAAGAAACATCATGTACAATAGAGAAAGGGGGGATGAATAAATAAATGCAGATAAAAATAAGTAATATTTTTAAAATAGCGTACATATAGCATTTTTACAAACGTATCCAGACATGTTTGTGGGTCAGATGATGGAAAATAAGTAATAGTACTAATTTTCTTAACATAATAATAGTTATGATATTTGCAAACAGAATTTTGTGAACACAAGGGTATCTATGCTCTGGAGGACCACACAGGTTTTGATAGAAATCCAAATATTCCAAATAAATAAATCAATAAATACATAATAATAATAATAATAATAATACATTTTATTAATTCTGTGCTTTTCATAGACCCAAAGCAGTGGATGCAGACAATTATTCAAACATGCCCTATAGTGTCGTAATTTTTCTGTTTAATTTCTAAGTGCAACACATCTGTATCAAAGCATTTCCACAATAAATTATTCTCATTTTGCAGTTTATGTGGCACATACAGTTTCATTGACCACATTCTCTTGAGATGGTAAGATGAAGAAACACAGGGCCAAGTTGCATTAAATAATTTAGGAAAGTTTGGATAGCATTGCTTTGGAATAGAGCTAGTTTATTTAGTGTGAGCTACGATAGGCAATATTGTTAGTTGTAACTTGGCCAGATTTTTATATCAGTACTTTTAAAGGCAGGCCTAGTTTTTGTAAGTTGGAATTAAGGACTTATAGACAGCACTCTGTTGGCTATGTGTGAGTAACTTAGCTTTTTTTTTTTTTTTACGTCGGAGATGTTTTTGTTCAGATATCACTTATTTTTGGTAGCTAACTAGTGATGAACAATGCATGAAGATAATGACATCAAGAGGGACATGCATACAGAATAGTACATGAATTCCAAATAAATGCATGCGGACATTCGCGTAACCATAACGCCCTCTACTGACAAGAATGATAACATTTCTCCTATTAGCGATAGCCCACAATTACATTAAAAGAGTTTGTAGATGAGCTGTATTTAATGTCTAATGAAATACAATGAACAGCACCACCTGAGCTATGGATCATGAAGAAGCATGTAAATTAATTAACCAAGTCTATATGGAGACTATGCATGCACAATAGGCTAGATGCAAACCCATTGCATCTGAAAGAAATACATACAGCCTAAAATATGGAAATACAGTTGTAAAATAGGCGTATTAGTATTCTATAGAAATAACGTTAGGCTGTTCAACACTGGCTTGTCGGATGCGTAACTCCAAGCTTCCATGTCTGGGCTATGAGCTGCCGAACTTCATAAGCACAGCATAATACCTTCGCATATATATTTTTTTTCTCCCGGTAGTGTAGTCTAACGTTGTCTGCGTGAAATCTTTTGGTACCGGACCATGTAGCTAGGTTTAGTTTAGTTTTCTGTAGTGCAATGGATGTAAGGCATGTTGATTCGCTTCGTAGTAGCCTAGCTTGTACCTGCTTAACACCCTCCCCAAACCAGACAATAGCGAGCGTCCGGTTTGGGGAGGGTGTGATATAGTACAAGTGAAATACAAGTGAAACATTGAACAGTTAATATTGGAAACCTCTTTTGCCTTTGCAATAAAAATATGTTAATGTGTTAATGTGAAAATAATAACAGTGTAATAAATGAAAAGTACTTAAAGGGATAGTTCGGAATTTTGGACATAATGTCTCAATTACGACTTACCCATGATATAGTTGATTGATGGAAACCATTTACAGATAATTCCATGCTGTCCCTTCTTTTGGACATACACACATTGCTAATGCTAGCGTAACTCTAAGGTATCGAGTAGCTTCCACTACCAAATGCACTTAAACACTCCACAGTGCACCCAAAGCAAATAAAATACGACGACAATCTATCTGGGTTATTTTCAGTGATTATACCATCATTTTTCAAGTCAAACTATTGTTGAATCCTTTACTTTGTGCTAACCCTAATCTTAGCAAAGTCACAATATTATGTACTCAGTCGATGTACTCAGTTCAACACAAGAGCAGCATTTATACAGGCAATCTTGGAAAATGTAATAGTTTATTGAACACAAAGTACCAAACAGAGCAAAGCAGGATTCACTACTATAATGTACAACAAACTATGTGTGTGTGTGTGTGTGTGTGTGTGTGTGTGTGTGTGTGTGTGCATGTGTGCGTGCGTTGGGCACACGTGGGGGTTTCCATGTTCTCCTGCGTGTGGGGGGTTGCCTTGGACTAGCTTTCGCTGGAGCTAGCTAATGGTGGCGCATGAAACATACCATACACATAAGGGATAGCCATAAGCTTATCGATCTGGACCAGATGTGATGTAGCCGTTTTACAACTAACAGCCGAGTGGGTCTAGCCATGAGTGTGTAAGCATGCGTTTTAGGATGCTACTGTTGTCAGCGATCCTGGGTTACCCGTCATGCACCCCCCTTTCCTTTTGCTCATGTGAGTGCGCGGAATTATGGGAGATGCATGGCTTTGCCAGACATTCCAATCTTGGGATGTCTGTGTGCGGATGATTGTTACCCCCTTTTGGTTATGTTGCAATACAAAGGGTGGTCTAGAGTCAGGGAGGAAATATATTGTCTGGGTTGATCACCAAGACTAGACACAAACTGAGTTAGGGAAGTAACAGCAGCTAGACGGTACAAAGCTTTATTAATTTACAATTTCACACAAGCTGCAATACCAGGTAGTGACAGCTAGGCGGCAGATAGCTTTATGGTTCCAAATTCACACAAGCTGAAATACATGGTAGTGACAGCTAGGTGGTAGAGAACTTGTTTACAATTTGGAGCCAGCTGAAATGCATGGTTGTAGCAGCTAGGTGGTAACAAGCTTAATTTTCTCCTATGGCTTTGAAGGGTACTGGGCTTCGCAGGGCCAGTAACATGCAATTGCTTAAACCAGGGATCTCAAACTCCAGTCCTGGAGGGCCGCTGTGTCTGCTGGTTTTTGTGATTTCCTTTCAATCAGCAGCCAATTTAGGCCTTGGAAACAAGGTGTGCAGACTCTTTAGCCAATCAATGACTTAAATTAAACACTTAAGTGCAGGAACACATCGAAAACCAGCAGACACAGCGGCCCTCCAAGATTTGAGTTTGAGATCCCTGGCTTAAACGGATGGTTGAATTAACACGGTTAATTCTACCAGCTGTACTAGCATTGAATATCCCGGTATTCAAATGCCTCTGCAATGCAGGAGAAACTTTCGGTTTCTATTGGCTGTAGGACATAGAATCAAAGGACTGGGGCAGCAGTAGCGGTAACTTATTAATTATGGTTAGTAACACTATTAATGTTTAGGTGTTAATAAAAGTGATAGTTATACATGCATTGATCTCGCACTAGCTTGTTAGCTAAGTATGATTTTAAATAACTTCACACAACCACAATGCACTTTTCATAAGCACAATTAGCCTATATCTGCTCTGTAGCAGGCTCAATAGATTTAGGGCCACCAGGTGGTGGGCTTGGAATTGTTCTACATTCCAGTGCGTAGAATTTGAATTCCGAAATTTTTCCAGAGAGTTAAAACATTAATATTACACAAGTATGAATAAGAGTCAGCCATACTAATCGATCTTATAGGGAAAAACCAGTTGAAATGTAGTTATGTAGTATGTAGTTAAGGGTGGAGGAAGGGTGGAGGAAGTAAACGTGAATTTAATTAATACCCCCTTTACGTCCTTTAGTCAGTAGAACCAGGTTCATTAAACCAGGCCGTTTCAGTCTTGACTATCCTCACACGGGGCACCAATTATGTAGGGAATATTAATTTAAATCTATACACGGGGCGTCACTTGTGTACTGGAGTACACCACTACCATCCTTATACAACTGGTGGCATAGTTTTTGTATAATAAATCATCTCATAAAATTTTATATACTATTCTCAAAAGAGAATATGCTAACTAAAAATGGGTAACTAGAATTAATAATTAAGGTGAGACACGGCAGGCAGAAATTACGTTTTTGCATCCACTCATCAATTTTGAGATTTTTGGTTATTTTGCTTCTATAACATGTCTTCTTTAACACTGATATCATAAGAATGTCCAGACTGCACAGAAATATGTTTATTTTACTGTATTTTGTCTACTTAGGTCCAGAAATTTTATCCTAACTTGATCGAATGTTAGCATTTTTGAGTGAGCTATAGTTCCGCAACGTTTGGTAAAACAATGTAGTGTTACCTATTGTTGGAAAGCTCATTTTCTGTAGCCGAACAGTAGCCGATCCAAATATGGTCATTTCCTTTATAGTGACGACTATTTGTGTAAAGACGAAGGGTGCTTTAATACAAAATGTGAAATCCCATTGGCTGAAGGCCATTTCTGGCGTTCTGATTCGCTAAAACGCATCACGTGATGTGTTCGGCAACTTCCGTGTTAGCTTAACGCGGCAAATAATGAAGTGGTGAAACAAAAGTTCGGCGAATGTGAAGTCGTGATCAAAATGGGCAAAACACCGAAAATCCGTGCAAAAGCGACACAAGAGACGTGAGCAATTACCTACTGCCAGAAGAAGCAAGGGAACTACATGTGATCATAAAGATGACAACGAGCCCGTCAGTAGCGAGTCATCAGCTGTCAGTGCGTCAAAACGCAAAATTCAGGAGATGGGGAAAGCAGTCTGTTGCTAGAGTGTAGCGAATGTAGCGCATATTTAATGAGGCATTGCCTTATTTGCATATTTAAATGTAACTTTAAAAAGAACTTCCAATACAAAAAATAATTGTAACAATGTAAGTAATCAACTGGTAACGTTCCATGATGATATCTTGTAGTTAATTTTTTTCCCCTATTCACCTGCAGTGTCTCGCCTTAAGTTAATTACCAATAAAATTACACATTAATAATTATCTTAGCAAAATCACAATATTATGTACTCAGTCGATACCGAATTAATATAAATGATTCAGCTAAAAGGTGAAGGCATTTGGGGAATCCCTGCGATTAACATTGGCTGATTGGCAACATTAATACAGGCAATCTTGGAAAATGTAATAGTTTATTGAACACAAAGTACCAAACAGAGCAAAGCACGATTCACTACTATAATGTACAACAAACTATGTGTGTGTGTGTGTGTGTGTGTGTGTGTGTGTGTGCGCGCGTTGGGCGCACGTGGGGGTTTCCATGTTCTCCTGCGTGTGGGGGGTTGCCTCAGACACGTGTTCAGAGAGAACAAAGAAACTAAAATGGAGGGAGGTTTGAAACTAGCTTTCGCTGGAGCTAGCTAATAGTCGCGCATGAACCATACCATACACATAAGGGATAGCCGTAAGCTTATCGATGTGTGTGCATTGAGATCAGCGTGCAGTGTTAAGATTAAATCTGTTTAAAGACAGATCACATGCAAGATACGTTCTGTGCGTGATGCATTAAACCTAACGCAGCCCAGTGGATGGCTTACAGCCATCCAAAGTAAAACGGTAACACAAAACCTTTACATAACACACATAAACCATTCAATAGTACAGTTACATACATCCAGTCACAAACATGTTGCGGTTGCTAACTAATAAGCTATGCCCATGTTACAGCCTTACTTGAATCAAAAGTCCTTTGAATAGTTTCCTCCGTTGGATTGCACACTCACAATGAAAAGGGGAAAGCCAGTCGCCCAATCCTGTGGTTGCAGTTCGTAGGGGTAGGTAATGGAACTGGTCGCATTACTTGAGTCCCTGGAACTGGTTTCATTTGTCGCCAGGGTTACGATGGAAAGGGGAACCGGTCGCATGATCCTGGGGTTGCAGTTATTTCCCTTGAAATACACAGCTTATCCTGCTGCAGACCGCTTGCCTCTTTGGGGACTCACCAGCGGTGCTGTGCTGCAGGATCAATGGGTGCGTGGTCCGCTTGGTGGTTCTTATTGACCACCGGGTGCTCGCGTTGCCTCCTTGAGTCTCGTCTCCGGTCCTCCGAGGCCAATAGCCGGGGGTAGATGAGCCCGCCTTAATTGCTAGCTACTTGCTAAGCTAGACTGTAAAACAAACTATCAAGCTAACTATAAAAAATATACCAAAAATAGGCTACTATAACCTACTAGAATAATCGAAAAAGCTAAACTTTAAACTAAATCTTGCTCGCGCTCTCCTCTCCACACAGATAAACCGCTGAGATTCACTTTTATAGCTGGGACATAGCCCGCCCTCGCTCCCAAACTTCAGTGCGTAGCTGTAGAGGTTTAAATTTCGTCACCGGGAGTCGTACGTCAGCTGGATGAAGTTTCTGTCCAATGACAGACTGAACATGCAGTACCTACCTAGAGACACTTTTCAGCTAGATCCTTTGGGTTTACGCTGTTTTGCACTGACTGCAGTAAAATGTCAAGATTTGGACCAGAATCCACCAGTAACAATTAAAAAAAGTGGTTTTAGTGCTTTTTTTACCCTTTAAGCAATATTCTAGCATTACTGCCTAAAACTAAAATAAGTAGGCTTTTTGTTTTTGTTTGTTCTTTAATTTTTTTCAAATGATAGGCCTATACTTGTCTTAGCCTACTAATTTCAAAATGATATGCAACCTTTTTGGTAACACCACATCTGTGACAATGTACACAGACTTTGGCATAGTTGATAAAGCATTATAAACCTCTTCTGCATATATGCTATGACTTAGAGATTTAGAGTCTACAGTTAGTCTAACCTGCATGTCTTTGGACTGTAGACAAATTGGAGAATCTAAAGAGTCATGCACAGGTCCATTTTATACAAACGCACCGCAACTGCTAAGTCATCACCACAACCCGCACCACAAACTGCAGCCAGCACATGCTACTTCCGCAAACCGACCAGACCTGCAGGAACCACAAGTATATGGGTCGCTGTTCCTAAATTTGCAGGTCGGAACTGTTTGCGCAAGTAGCATGCAGTTTGCGGTGATGACATGGTAGTTGCGGTGCGGTTTGTTTAAAATTGACCCATGCAGGACTCTGATTTAGAGTCTCCAATTAGTCTAACATGCATGTCTTTGGACTGTGGGAGGAAATCTGAATACCCGGAGGAAACTCACGCAGACAGGGGGAGAATTTGCTGTGAGATGACAGTGCTATCCACTACACCACTGTTATTACTATATTATTATCTTAGCAGAGGCTTTTATCCAAAGCGACATACAGTATATGAATGCATACATTTTTCAGTACATGTAATCCCCTGGGACTCAACCCCCAACCTTTGCGTTATTAGCAAAGGTTGTCCTTAACCAACATTCTGTTTTTCTCTACCAGAACAACCTGCTTGACCCACATCAGTCTGACTACAGAACCGGGCATTCCACCGAAACTGCTCTCCTGGCCGTGACGGAGGCACTTGCAACTGCTAGAGCCTCCTCCCTCTCCTCTGTCCTGATTCTACTTGACCTGCATGCGGCATTCGACACGGTCAACTATGAACTTCTGATCTCCACACTCAGAGATGGGCATTTCTCTTTGTTTGTATCATATCTCACTGATAGATCTTACCAAGTCTCTTGGAAGGGTTCCATCTCTGCAACCCATCCCCTTTCTACAGGAGTCCCACATGGATCTGTACTGGGTCCTCTGCTGTTCTCTATTTATACTAAATCTCTTGGTTCAGTAATTAATTCACATGGCTTCTCGTACCATAGTTATGCTGATTATACTCAACTCTTCCTCTCTTTCCCTCCCTCTACCCCACAGGTTAAGGAGAGGATATCTGTTTGTCTGGCTAACATCTCTGAGTGGATGGCTACCCATCACCTGAAGCTAAATCTTGACCAGACGGAGCTCCTCTTCATGCCATACAAGACCTCCCCACTACATGACATCTCCATCATCATTGACGGGACCATGGTGGCTGCCTCCCGCTCTGCAAGGAACCTGGGGGTGGTCCTGGACGACCAGCTGGACTTCAAAGAGCACATCAGGGCAACGGCACAGTCCTGCAGGTTCCTCCTGTACAACATCAGGAGGATTCGACCGTACCTGACCACCTACTCCACCCAGCTTCTTGTCCAGACCATGTAAACCTCACGCCTGGACTACTGCAACTCCCTGCTCGCAAGCCTACCAGTTCAACCTCCCAAAATTTTTGCATGTCACACCCCTGTTGAGGTCACTCCACTGGCTGCTAGTTGCAGCCAGGATCAGGTTCAAAGTTCTGACCCTGGCCTACACTGCAGCTAATAGGACAGGCCCCGCCTACCTGCAGGACTTAATCCAGCACTATGTTCCTGCTCCACCACTTCACTCTTCTACAGCAGGGCGACTCGCACTTCCCCCCTCCGTGTCAACGGCTCTCGCTTGTCCCTTTTCCACCCTAGCTCCTCAGTGGTGGAACAAACTCCCCATTCCCCTAAGTTCTACTCTAACACTGCCTGCGTTCTGTCGTGGCCTGAAAACACACCTCTTCAGACTCTACCTTGACTGATATACTAATCTAGGACCTTTTCTCACGGTACTTGTTCCCTGTGTTTTCTTGTCTAACTGTTTGTTATAGTTTATAATAGTATTTAGAATAGAATTATAGTGTAGCTGATTTACCCATAGCTAACTGCATTCAATGTTCATTACTAGGGATAGCTGCTATGTTATTTGAAGGATGTGCTTTGTCTTATCTGTTCTGTAGTTACTTCGATGGCCTTTCTGTATGCACTTATTGTATGTCGCTTTGGATAAAAGCATCTGCTAAATGACTGTAATGTAATGCAATGCTCCGCCAACTGAGCCTCATTGCATTTGGATCCCCAAAATGTGCATCGTTTCGGACGGAGCATTTTGCCCCACAGGTCACTCTTTGTTTGTCTGTGGTAGAACAAGTGAAACAAAAAAAGCTGTAGTTGTTGTGAAGGACTATAAAGGTATAAGGGGCCTTAGATACACTGCCCGGCCAAAAAAAAAGTTGCACACTGTAATATTTTGTTGGACCGCCTTTAGCTTTGATTATGGCGCGCATTCGTCGTGGCATTGTTTCGACAACCTTATGCAACGTCACAACATTTATTTCCGTCCAGACTTGCATTAATTTTTGGCCGAGATCTTGTATTGACGACGGGAGAGTCAAACCACTCCGTGAAGTCTTCTTCAGCACATCCCAAAGACTTTCAATGGGGTTAAGGTCAGGACTCTGGTGGCCAATTCATGTGTGAAAATGATTCCTCATGCTCCCTGAACCACTCTTTCACAATTTGAGCCCGATGAATCTTGGCATTGTCGTCCTGGAATATGCCCATTGATGGGATAACCTGGTCATTCAGTACATTCTGGTACTCAGCTGACTTAATTTTATTGCTGCATAACATTGCTGAGCCTAGACCTGACCAATTGAAGCAACCCCAGATCATAACACTGCCTCCAGAGGCTTGTACAGTGGGCACTATGCATGACTGGTGCAACTGCGACTTTTTTTTTGGCCGGGCAGTGTATCTGCACAATGGTTTTTAGAATACTAAAATAATTATCTTGTTTCAAGGAAAATAAAAAAGAAACAGCTACGGCAGATGCTTCACATAGACCTCTAAATATGCTTAAAGACAATACAAATGTCCTGTGAAACCTGGTTTTCATTAACAATGATCACAACAATGATTAAGTTTAAATAACAAACATATGACTCATTATGAAATAAACAGCTATTCATATTTGAAGATATTTCATATTTTTGTTATCATCTGGTGGGATTTGTTCCCTTACTACAGTTTCAAGTCCAATGGTGGCTATAATCATATGGAATTAAAGCAGTATAGGGCTAGCCACTGAGATTTTGTATTTTTATTATTTAGTTTAAGTTTGTAGTATTCAGTCAGTTTTCCATGCACCTCATTTTATTACATGTTTACAATTTATTCCCTATGCCCAGCTATATACATAAACCAGTCTCCTCACAGATCACAGATAAACATGTGCTCTCCTACAAAGTGTGTGCTAGCAGCCACTGCTTCTTTTCACTTCACAGCCCAACTGAGCTGCTCAGTCATTCCTGCGACGGCGCTCCCTGCATGCCCAGTTCATGCACACTGCATTCCGAAGGAAAGGCTTCTTCCCAATGACACAGGGTCAACCCAGCTGACAAAATGCTTTAGTAACACTAACACCATGGCCAGCCTGTGCATATGTTTGACATATATTGCATATATTCATTCCTAAATTTCATGATATTAGTTATTGTCCAGGGTAAGATAATGTATTATTATTATTATTATTATTATTATTAATAATAATAATAATAATAATACTAATAATATTCATACATTTCACATATCTTGTCTCTCCCTTATTAATTTTCATACTAGAACTAAATATCTCCAATAGAGAGGAAGTCTGACATGGGACAGGGGGGAGCTTGACACCTGACTCCCCTCCTGTTTGGGATGGCAGGACATGCGTCCAGGGCGCAGGTGGGGGGACAGCAATGTCTCTTACAGTAGACAGACAGGCTGTGGCAGGGTCCATTACCTCAGGTCCGGGGTGAGTGTAGAGTTACCCTTCTCTGACAGATGGGGTGCAGGGAGCATGACAGCAGGGTGAACCATGTCCTGCCATTATCGCGAACGCCTTGACTTCATCCCTCACAGAGGGTGTCAGTGGACGGCCGGGCCCTCCCTATACCCCTAGCAGGTACACCAGAAAACCCTGCATACTTCCTGTCACGACCCTTATGGTCTCTTTCATCATCTGACAAAAAGAAAATCTGTTTGAGCTAAACCAGGAGGGCAGCCAAGCAAGAATGCTAGTCGACTAGAGATTATTTCCAGTCCAGCCACAATAACGCATTTTCCTCGGGAGTAGGTGTTAATCAAAGCCGCTTTGATTTATTTATTTTTTTTAGTTTTTTGATGGAACATACCTAATGGATGTTTCCGGAACAATCTCTCAGGACATGAGTGAAAGGTGTTCTGCATGGTGTGCATCTGAGGATGATAGACACAAGCTCGATACTGAGCCTGTGATGTCACTCATGTCAGACCACTTGACATTCCCTTCCCGATAACCTCATCGCTCAGAACTTCAAACTCCCCAAACGCTGGCCGTCCTCCCACACCCTCTCTGGGGTTACGGAAACTTTTCAGGAATGGGAACATATAACGCAACCCCGGTGGCAGCTACTAGAAGGAGGAAGAAATGTAGCGGGATTTCTGATGTCCAGAACTTTTAAAGATTAAGATGAGAGCCAGGGCTAGGGGTTATGGTAGAGATGGTGCAGCCTTTTTGATTCAGCGATAATCTCCTTATCCCTGGCGATAAGTATACATTGGATCTGTCTGCTCTGACCCACGGCTGTCTGTCAAAACACACAAGGGATGGATAGTGTTACACTTAAACACTTAGTGCCAACTGCCAGGATTAATGTGCCTCAACCTTCCCAGCCTGATACATCTGCTCTGATGGATATTGCACTAATGGTTCAAGAGAAGAATTGGGTTAATACTAAGAGCTGGTACGAAAGGTTAATACATCTTTTGGGGGGTAAGGAACGGAGATGGCAATCTCTCCGTAACCAGTCTGCTTCTATCAAGTTCCATCAACGGCGAGGCTGACGGGGAAGGCAGAGGGAGACTCCCAACAGATCTAATAGTTCTATGGCTTAGTCAGATACAGCACAGTCCATTGAACTTTAATTTTATTTGATGAGTTAATCGTCTGATGTTATGTTAACACAGACGGCAAGCGGAGCGCTGTTTTAGATTATCATGCATGAGGTCCGGCAAAAACAGAGCGCAAAGTACACTCAATCGGAAAAAGCTGGCAGATCTGCTGTGAAAATTAGGAACGCTGGGATTTCAGAACAGTGCCATTGGAAGTGGTATTTCGTAGACTATGTCCAAATTAGAAGTGCGAATCGATGATTACTGTAAAGAGGTTTACTGTGACATTTTACAAAAATTAAAAATACTCCTCTATTTTTTAAAATATTATAAACTGTAAGAAAAATACATTTCTGTTGTTACCTTAATGTTGAGCACAAATGGAAATCACCTGTGATAATTTTTTCATTGATTTCACTGATATGATCTCATGGACTACATGTCATTAAATGAATATGGAATATTCATTCTTTGTAACATGAATATCTGTTTCCATCATAATGTGGTATTAGCAGGGTAAACCATGGCTCATTAGACATTAATAGTGTCAAATTAAAAACAACTAACAGCTTGTTATAGTCCAGGAATTGCAGTTGTGGTTGGAATCCAGCATAGATTGAGTTACCAGGACAGAGTTTGGGAACCCTTGCATTGGAAAGAATGGATAGGCCACACAGGGCAAACAGCTTAATGATAGCAGCTGGGATAGGAACTTAAGTCCACACCGGTGATTGGAATAAGGTTTCAGTAGCTTCGCTCACTGCACACTGTGCATTGCCTTCTCACTGTCCTAACACAGTGTACTACCACAGTCCTTAATATGTTGGAATCTGCCCTCCCTCTGTTAATATAGCTCCCTGTGCCCTTCCTATAAACTGCTGTCTTTTTAGTGACGCCTTTGAATGCTTTTTAATATTTGTTGAAGGGATTAATAAATTGGATTGGCTCAGATTAGTTGCTTTCACAGTGGGATTTTAATGCTTGGAGGAGATTACCTGTGACCCTTTGAATGCTCAAGACCAGTCTTCATACAAAGCTGGATTCTCTTTGGCCTGAGGAAAAGGTGACAAGTCCTCGCAGTTAAGTTTGCTTATGCTTGTTGTTTCTTATCCAGGCTACCACAAATGCCTGCGCCATTGCTGAAACACAACACAGAAAATGTGTGGTGAAATTTCAGCAAATCATGAAATTAATTAATGCCAAATTATTACATAAATTGTCTTTCCAAAAGTGATACTTCTTTCTACACATTTTGCATTGCAAAAACCTATATCTCAAGAAATTCAGGCAGATTATAACTATATTGAAGGAGTTGGTCAATAAATTTCAGATTTATTTTGTTCACGGCATTTTCATGCAAACATTATTCTTCGAATCCCTTGTCTTCCATCTGTCTTCACGGAAAGCACAAAAAAAAACCTGTACCTACACCAATTTCCCAGGCCCAAAACCCGATTTCTGCTGATAAAGCATGCAGAAGACGGAATTAAACCAATGACATAGTCAAATTTAATTAATGGCTTCCCCCATATGCATTTGTGGGATAATTAACTATTCGCAGGTGAAATTAACTGATAGTAGTGGCTGTCCTGAACAAATCGAATGAGTCATGATAGCATCGATGGCATTCTTTTTCCCCCTTTTTCGCTTTCTGCTGGTGTCCTTTGGTTATCAAACCATCAACAAAATTTGTCCACTATCCTCCCCAGAGCAGTGGGAAAACTTTAATTACCCCTCTACTCTCTATGTCAGGTCATTAATAAAAACCTAGTTATCTTCCCACAGAGCTGAGGGAGGTTTCTGCTTATCTTTCTTATCTCATAAAATATTTGGAAAATTCTCTCCAAATAATTCAAGATGGTTTCCCAGCTTATATTTAAAATGTTGCAACAAGGTATTCATTGTATAATGGAAATGTTCCCAGTGTGTGTCCCATCGATAAATGCTGCAGAATTACATGGCTTAGTTTCATAAACATTGATGGATCTTACCAACCTGCAAATGCAGATAAGGGCAAAATCACTGAGAGGTTTAGTTCTGGCAAATGTATATTTAAAGGGCTATAGGTTACATATGCATTACTTATTCTTTTTGCCACATACATCAATGACAAGTAAAAAAAATGAATAGTCAATAATAATGCAGTAGGCTGGCAAACACGCTTTGACCGTGCATACATTATTCTTCAGTCTATCTCATATAAATTGTAGGTAATATTGACTTCATTTCCTTTAGTCTAACCCCTCGCCCCATGTGCTGTGGCCTTCCAGCGATACAGAATGGAGCTGTGTTGCATATATATATATATATATATATATATATATATATATATATATATATATCAGCTGAGGAACAGTGGGACATTGGTTGTTACCAGCCCTCATCTATCTTTACAAACCGAAAATAAAATCCCCCATTTAATCTGAGCTACTAAAGAGTATTCAGGCTTTCTGAACCAAGAGTTGCACAAACAAAGAAGAATTAATTTATTATTATTATTATTAATATTATTATTATTTTTATTATTTTATTTTAAGAAATAAAGGCCTGGATTCAACATAATAAACATTTGATATTAACTTTGACCTGCACTTCTTCCTCATAAACACAGTTTACAATTTAAAAAATACTGTTATACAAGTTCTGAGCTGAGAGTAGTGGGATATTGGACCCACTTTCTCCAAGAAGGAAAGCCTCCAGTTCTTCGAGGGATTCTTCATTTAAAATTCTTGCCAATGGAACCAGAGCCTATGCCGATCTATTCATTGTCCAACAAAGCCACCCCCAAAGGGCCAAACAGTAGGTATATTTCAAAGGTTGCTTTGACTCAGACAAAATGTCCTCAAGGTCATGCCAGTCGATCCACCAGCAGAACCTCAAATTCCACCGGCTCTTTTACAAAGTAGCTTCATTATAGCATTTTTAATCTGAATTTGGACTTAGTGACAGCCCATCGGTGACCAAGAAGCGGAAACTAGCAATGAGCTGAGGAGGGAAAGGTTATGTTAGAAAGCTGTCGAAGCGACTAGTGATTGTCTGTTATTAGCAGTCCCGCTGAAAGAACATTTCCAAGCGCTTTGAAACAGTAGCGCGCTCAGCTGTGTTCCCAATCAAAGGCCCGCATTCAACTGGATACTGAATATAAAAGGTGCTGCTCATTCAAAACATTCTTTCATATGCATTCCTGTGTAATTTAATTCTCAGAGGAGCATGACGCGCGTTGAGCTACAAGTTCAAATGGAGCCCTTTTTCCTCATTTCCCTGTGGGAGAAAGGGGCTCTTCAAGAGGGCCATTCGGCATTTAAAGCCCCTCCACTGCTTTGTTCTCCTCCGGTCTGGCTGGCTGGGAGGAAATATCTGTTAAGTTACACTGAAAAGATGTTTTATCGGTCACAAATCCACGGAGGACAAGCACAGGTGTCCAAAGGTTTACCCCCCCGGGACCTCGTACAGGACTAAACCTGGATGGCGAAAATCTCACGGCTCATGAATTAGCGATTTTTTTTAATTCTAACCTGTCTAAAAACATAATTTTAAATAAGGAAAATCTAACTCTCATACTGTATACTGTTAGCTGGCAGGGGCTATGGGTACAGAGAGGACTTGAACACAGTTAAAAAGTGTGTTCTCTTTCCAGACAGTGACATCACCATGGTGCTTACAGCTATGACACACACACACACACACATATATTTCTACATATTACACACATACATTCTTCGGCAAAAAAAGTGACAGTGGAGCAATATTACTTATGAGTCTTGTAATCCTATCTACAGTTATAAAAAAGAAACAAATCTACTGTCGTTACAGACTTAAAGTGCGATTCATATCTCCTTCTTGAGAGATAGGTCCATGATGGCAGATTATAGCACACTGTGGTGCTGAGAAACAAACTAGCGCGTTTTTGCCATGCTAATGAATCCAGCGTGCCAGTCTGTATAGCCCCCGGTTGCCAGGTCCTCCTCGACCCGGCATCAGAGTCGGATCAAAGAATCGCTTCAGCTATGTCAAGAATAAGGGCTTTCTGGTGCTGGAGCGTTGAGTCAGTTCAGATTAAGCAATCAATCTAATTATTCATTGCCTGCCGGGGCTTTGTCACATGGTCTGTTGTTCCCGCCTCGTAATCTATAATCTTTATTATTATTCATCACAGAAAGTGCAAGTCTGTTGTGTTGTCCTGCTGGGAATGCAGGTGGATCGTGCCAAGCGGCCGGTGACTGAACGCGTGTTTTCCGGCATCAAGGCTTGTTGTGTCTACGCGTGGCTTTAATACACGCCGGTGTGTTCCAAATAAAGGAGCTGCATTCAGGGGTCGGCCCTTATTTTTTTCAAGTTTTTGGGCCTGGCGGCAGATACAAACAGCGATCGCCTTTCTCCATATTCATTTTAAATTAATAAGAACGTCTCCCCGCGAGTTTTCTTTCCGCCTTCTTCCTTCTTCTCATCCTTGAAGTGGCTCCCTCCGTTGCATATTCATTTCATGTTAAATTGATGGATTAAATTATCCCGAGCTCAAAATCAATCCTGCACGTATTCATTAGACTGGACCAAATCCCCTAGTGGGGATACAGCGCAGAAAATGCATTTAGACGCTGATAAGGCCAGCCCCATTATATGTCATTTTAAACAAAGAAGCAAAGAAGTCTTTGGAGACGCCCTATCAGCTATTAAACAGAGACATAGCATGCAGGCGAGATTGATGATTAGCATTTCCGTCCCTGGGAAAGAGACTGCCTGCGTGGGCGATAACCGGGAAAAAAGCGGCCGCCATCTTTCTCCCACACACAATTATTTCTCCAGGCTTCTCAGGCAAATAAATGCCTAGCCCAGTCTTGTATCCCTTTGTCTTGTGTCCGGTGTAATCAGTAAGAAGTGGACAACATTGAATCCCTTATGTCACAGCCTTAAACTTGTAAGCGCTACCCAGATACAAGCCAGAGTGACATTTGATTAAAACAGGGAGAACTGAGGAATACATACAAGCAAGGCGCTCTTAATTGAGAGAAAAATACTTTGATTTTTAATTGAAAAAAATATACCTTCTATGCAGACTATTCTATCTGGCATTGTCCTTTCTCTAGATCTTTTTTTCTGTTTGTTCTTATCAAGACCAATCAGAAATGCAGTACCAACCCGCAATCTGTATTATATGTTATCTCATACGAGTCACACATTAAAATAAAGATTTTAATATGTATTTTTTTTGTTCTATTTCCATTTATTTTGCAATGCTAAAGTGACAAGATGGAAATAGTAACAGGAAAAAAGTCAACGTGAAGGTTCAAATAATAATACTTTACTGTTATTAGTAGCAGAAAATAATGCTATTCCTATTGAAAAAATAACTATTTTATACTGTAAAGCATTGTAGGATTTTCATTACTGCTGATAGTTTCTTGAACTATTATTTAAATTACGTAACTATGAAGTTTAATGCACAAAAATGACCTTATCATGCCTTGTATCAACATTTTGAGTTTTCCCTCTTCTCCCTGCTAGCCCCACAGAGATGGAACCTGCAAATTTAAGAACTGCAGAATTGCTCACCACGTTCAGATGCTAAATTCTATCTGCCCAGAATTCACCTTGGGTCCCATAACCAGGATTGATCTCATACCAGTTATCTTAGATGAGATGGCCCACCATTAGCATATGAAACTGGACTAATTTGAACTCTGCTTGCAATCTGCCGTGAAGTAAAGTAAAACTCATTCCTACAGCTCTTTTTATTTTTTTGTTGTACACATGGTATGTTACCACGATGGCCTGGCAAATGTATGGATGGGGATGGATGTTTTTAGTATGATGCAGGGTAATAGCTACTTCTGTTAACCATTGTCATTGCCTCCATCTGGACACTAAAGTATGTGGTGATGTGTTGAGGATCATTTCTATGTACTACGTACTCAAAAAAAACCTTTTTTATGTTCAGATTATATCAATAGGTGGGGGGATACATACCAAATCAAACAGTGATCAACTGACGAAAAGCACCCATTGCTCACGTGAAACCACTAAAACCACTAAATTTGTCCCAGACAGTAAGTTGACTGAGTGATATAGTGCCTGGAAAATGTACTGGAGGTCTTGTGAAAAAGTCTAGAACATTCTGCTGACTGAAATCCACCCTGCGGGACGCCATGGTCAATTATACACTGTCCTATAGGGTTACCGGCCCCTCCAGGCACAGGCACAGCCAGGATTTGATAGAGGATTTGACTGTGGGTTCCCATCCACAGACCGAAACCCTTATGAGCCACCCATAACTAATGAGTATATTTCTAGAAATAGAAAGGAGTATATTTCTACATCAAATAATAATAAGATTTTAAAGATCGTAAAATGCTGGCTTTGTATTTACACAGTCAGCTTTCCTTTGACCCCAGGTGAAGCTAATACACACACTCATGATTCCTTCTCCTCTTTTACATTACATCGCCTTCATTTGGCAGATGTTCTTGTCCAGAAATCAAACTGGTGATTATAAGTACAAGTAACAGTTGCCTCATTGCCGCTACTCCAATACCATATGGACTACTGGACTCGTTTCATGTTTTTGTCAGAGCATGCACCATGCGAAGGAAAGGGGGGTATGTGCATATTTATACTAATGAATACAACAACACATAATCAATAAGGCCAAACATGGGGCGAAGTGTGGCATTTCACTTTCATTATTTACCACGGCCGGATATATACAGTACATTTAATCTTCACGCCATCGATGCAATGTGAATTACTTCATAACTGTATATTGCACGAATGACAATAGGAAATTTGATGAGTAAATATTGCTGAATGTGGGGGGGGGGATACACATTTTTTCATCCCTGATTTTTACTTCAAATTTGGAATGTCTGATCGGCCACTCTCATTACTGAGGCCGTCAATACAATCCTCTGTCAATATGGGAGAGCACGGATAAGCACGTTCTGTCAAATACCGCTTGTGTCACTTTGCAGTCCACCGCAAATTTGTTGCATCAGAGGAGTACAGTTCATGTGCAGTTGGCACAGGCAGATTGCCAGTACCCAATTGACCAGAGGACGATTTTTTGAGGAAACAGTGACAAACTTTCCTTGCCGGGTGACCGTGCGGGCGCTTATGTGTCACCTTATAGGGCTGCAAGCCACAATGGACAGTAAGGGTTTGATACCTTAGGGTGTTTTTTTTTTTAACTTTCAACCACTGAGGTCAACTGAGAATTCAAATTGGGGGTGCGAGTGCGTTAGCAGGATGGTCACTGGACGGCCCCAGGAAACACACTTTTTCTGGTCCTCCCCTCTCTTTATTTTTTACTTGAGATTCTCAAATGCGAAATCAGAACATGCTCGTGAACAAAGGGTGCGTATCATTAAAAATGTTCCTATCGTGTTTGGGCTATTTGTGTACGTGAGGTAATCTGAAATACATCTGTGTTAATGGTTGTTTTATATCTATTCTCATAAATGTTGCTTGTGTGATTTGCATTTAATGTAACTTTCCGTGATGACCTTGGAGTATCTTCAGATATTGGCACAGGAAAAACAGAAAATGTACTTTTCTGCTTGGAATAATCCCATTTTTGCACTAGAAGGTTCCTAGCAAACTGGACCACACAGGAATAAGAAGCACAGATATCTTTTGTATTTCCTTTAAACACATTTAGCCCCAGGCTTTAGCCCCCCCCCCCCCCCCCATCTAAAAACAAATACCCCATGCAACTTACACTGCCCCTGTCCCCCTTAGCCTGATGTCCAGTTTCAGAGATCAGATAAGAGAAAGGTAATTTGATTCAAATGAACTTCTGTCTCTCAGGGGACAGAGAGGCAGATAAACAGGCATAGTCTACTTGCCCCATTCTCATTATTGAGTGTTAAACCAAAGAGCTTTGCAAAATTACCTGAACTTTCGGCTGACAAAATGTCAGTTAGTAATTTCATATAAGAGTTCATTATGTGTATGTAAAAGCAACTTTACAGAACCTACTTTCCAACTATATGGTATATATAAGTTACCATATAGTTACGCCACAGCCCTATTGCTTTTATTAATTGATCTGATACCAGTTAGATTTTTAGTCCAACAGTCAATACAGTTGTGCCACATGCTCTACTCTATTATTTATGGCTCATAATAATGTTATTTTTGGTTTATATTTTGGGTTCATAAATAAAGACTGTTAAACATACAATCAAAAACTTCCCACATGAGATGAATTGCCTTTCCATCATGCACATGTGGGTAACAAGGTGGTTATGTAGTCATATTCAACACAACTCTTAAGATTTTTTATTTTAGAATATATCATGAAAAGATATTTAAGCAATGTCACACGAGAGGGAGTGATGTTACACTGTATATCAGCATGGCTGTGATTCAGTCGTGATGTTACACTGTATATCAGCATGGCTGTGATTCAGTCGTGATGTTACACTGTATATCAGCATGGCTGTGATTCAGTCGTGATGTTACACTGTATATCAGCATGGCTGTGATTCAGTGATTCAGTGGGCACTCGATGCCACAGGCCTATGTATCATTCTAGACTACTAGTAAAACTGGTCTTGCTCCTAATATCCATTCTCTACATCGCAGATGTGTAGGCTACTAATTACCAGCTACTAATTTACCTAAACATATTAGCCAGCTATGAACACAGATCATTCGTTTTGTCATTAAACAATATCAGGTGATATCACAACTGGTGATAGAGTTGTTACACTGGCAACTTCCATGCCTGGATCATTCAGACTTTTCTGTGTTTTCGTTTTCTCGCCAGAAAAAGAAAAACGTTACAATAACACACACATGGCGATTTGGCATCTGAAATGAAAGGGCTAACGTTAATTTATACAGTTTGAATACCCATCAATCAAGAAGAGGTGGAGATGGGGTGTTGACTTGCTTACGTGGAAAAAAGGTTTTGACATGTCACGGATAGGGGCGTGGCTCAAATGAAACTTTTCACTTTGGGTTGCAGCAAATGCCTCTTTTTTGGCACAAAATGCGGTGGCACGGCTTAATTTTAACAATAGGATATACTGTACGTGATTTATGAAATGGAAACAATATACTCGGCTTTATAACTGAAAATATGTGATTTAGGACCAGATTCAGAGTTGAGATAAGCATGCGCAAATGGGACTTACTCCCAAAATTCCGCGTAGCTCACGCTATTTGTGATTGAGACATTTGACTTATCCACGCTGATTTAAGAGTCTCTCCTGTATATACGTGTGCGGGGTGGAGATTTGATGAAAATGAGGCGTGTCTGCAACATCCTCGTATTCAGAATTTTCATGTAGTCATTTTTTTCCGTGCAACTTTGTTCGGAAAAAAAGGTGGTTTATGTCTAGCGCCATCAATAGATGATTATAAAAAGTACAGCATCTTTCGCAAAAATATTAGAATACTATTCAAATATTTTTACTTACTCTTTGAAAATAATATTATTATTTTCCTTTGCCTAGCCTACTTGCAATTATTAAAGCTGTCATAAAAAGAAACATATGTAAAAGTAGGCTATGATTGACCGTCTGCTGGTATATCATACCAGACCAATATTATATGGATTCATTGATAGGAAAGTGTCTGGATCATATTCGCATATTCACAAAGCGTGTGACAGATGCGCTCAAAAAATAAATAGTTGGACAGTGGTTGCAAGTAATGGGCTATTATTAAGTATTTGTGACTTCAACTGGTTAAGTTGAAGACGTCACATATAGGCTATTATGTTCAACCACCGTACATGACTTTATTAGGTAAATCGTTAAAAAATTACTTTAAAATCTTTTTTTAAGTAAATCCAACAAGTTATTTGTTTACTTAATAATATTGCGTGCAACCACTGTCCAGCGATTCTTTTTTTGATTGTGTGATGGGTATCTCCCAGTCGTCAATTATAATCATTTCATAAATGTGATGTATTAATACGTTCACTGCCTTCCCCATCACGCAAGAGCAACTACGATGCACTTTTCCAAAAGGCAAATGTGGTTATTAAAGGCACTGACACTGACACGTTGAAAATGTATACCCACATTTTTTTAGTAGAAAGCTGGCAACCCAGGGTGCAGGTACAAGAAACAGGTCATTAGAATATCATGCCCTGTGCCACCCACATTTTGAGAAACGCACCCGCGTAGCGTAGGTTAGAATACGGCGTATCTCAGTCCGCGTTAAATTTGCGCAGGAGAGGCACTTAAGCGCATGACTTAAGTTGGCCATCTCTGAAACTGGCCCTTTGTGTTTATTACCCCTTTAATGAAGAAAGGTAGCCTACCGATTTAGAAGCTCTTCTTTTTTTCGAGCTGATAAATCCGTAATGATATAATTGAAATCCAGGATGCTTAACGAGTGATTTTCTAAGGACTTAGATTTCTCAGTCTTTCTTTTCCTATGGTGGAGATCTCATTTGCATTTGAGTAGGCAGGGTGTTTCACTGCTGTTTTGGCATACTATAGGCTTATTGTTGGCTTTATCCTGTTGCTATGATGGAACACAAATTCTTTTTGGGGGGGAGGCATATTTTTATTAAATCACACATAGACGCTATTGTCCACTGTGTCACACATAGGTAGGTATAGTTGCAGGCGAGACTGGGTGGGGGGTTCCTTGTTAAATGGACTAGCTACGCGACATAGTGACACTTAGAAACTCCATATTCAGCAGAGTTGTCATGAATCGTGTACTAATAAAGCTAAAGCACCAAGTTTGTTGTTTCCACTCATAGTTTGGTTGCAGGAGAAATTAATATTTGAGTTGAGCAAAATCCTGGCGCCAGCGTCATGGCCCTTAGGGGATCTGCGTGAAGGGGTTAAAAGGAGTGACTTTCTTAACACAGTTAAACAAAAACAAAGATACCTACATAATGTGCAATAAATAATATATATTATTATTTTTTTTACCTTTCAGAGGCGCACAGTGCTAATTGCACAGCTAGCATATTTATTGGGTGACTGTGCATGTGTGTGTGTGTGTGTGTGTGTGTGTGTGTGTGTGTGTGCGTGCGTGCGTGCGTGCGTGCGTGCGTGCGTGCGTGCGTGCGTGCGTGTGTGTGTGTGCACTTACTGGGTGGGTCACTTGAAACAGACACAGAGAGCACAATGTTGGGAGTCAAATCAGCCCTGGCTACAGATAAAACATGATTTTTGAAGTTAATCTTCAATTCTATTGCCAATAGTATTGTGGGGGACAAATTTATCTACCTGTAACATGTGTTGGGGGCAGATTTTTTTTGGGGGGCATAGTATCCTGGGTGGCTTGGCCCAACCCCCTCAGCCCCACCCATATCAACAGGTCTGACAAGAATGGATTCTAATGTCTTCAAAACTGAAACATGAAGTATTTTATGTGGCTATAGGATTTATGTGCAAGTATCTACAAATAAAAAATAAAACCCTAAAATATTCTGAAATGATCTGCCTAGTTAAATTTACTAAAGAGTCTATAAATAAGGTTAAGAAGAGAGGTTAAGAATTGATTACCGATTTAACTGAGCAGCCATCTACCACCTTGTGTAATATGATCTATTTGTGTAAACCATAAGGGCTCAATCCCTGCACAGATGACTGTAGAAAACAGACAACTGCTTTGGTTATTAAACGGTGTCGAATTCCTGGTCTTTTCAAACACTCCTGTGCTCTTAAGTCAGAACTGTATGATTGAGTCTGGAATGTGATGCTTCTCCCCCTGCATCTCTTTCTCCTTCTCCCATCGAAAATCATAACACAAGAGCTCCCCCAACTGTTAGTAGCCAGGAGTGTATGCAAAGAATACTTTCAGCATCGAACAGCCCATAATAGTGTTACATTTTGATGACTGTGAATTTGATGATTGTCATTGTTATTAGTGGGTTGGTTGCGGGCAACCATTTTGACCAAGCAGTCAAAAAGATAAATAAAATGAAAAGGGAAAATTCTAAATCAAGTCAGAATTTGTTAAAATACTATCAAGTGCTGATTAGGTGAAACTAATGTTTTCATCTACAATTGAAATACAACTGAATTTGCTCATTAAACAAAATCAATTAACAAAGAAAAAAAAACATTTTGAAAGCTAGCTTTCTCATTCATGTGATATTTGTGTATGACTATACTATACTTAGCTTGGTATTTCTGTCATCTGTCTGAGTGCCATGTATGGCTGTCTTGAAACAGCAGGGCGTACGAAAGCCATCTCAGAGTGCATGTAAGTCTTATCTGTTCCAAAAATACTTAGACAACTGGCTTAGTACAGGAAGTTGTAGTAACACTTTAATGGTATATAACAGAGGCCTTTGTTCTGGATGGGGAGAGGAAAGGAGAGAGGAATTTCATCACTTTGATATCTTAGACACAGATGTTAGGCAGATTAGACTAAACAGCATCTGCTTGATAGAGCATTCTTTATTCTAGCACGTTTAGCCCCAGAGCAGGTTTCATGGCCTGAGAGGGGCCATTTGTTGCCATGTTGATGGACAAGGAGACTGTAAAGGCCACTTACAAACTTCCAGAGATCATTAGACATTAAAATATGGCCTGAGCCAAGCGTGGAGATGGAGCCCTTTGCGTTTATCAAAGCAGCCCATTTTGTTCCCGTTGTTTTTTTTCTTTTCTTTTTATTCTTTTTGATCCCATTTGTCAAGCAAGCATTCATTGTAATTATTACTTTCTTCGTCCTTGTCTAACATTGCACAGTCTGTTGACAAATGTTCACACTGGCCTTTGATGTCCAGTTTAATTAGGGTAAAGCGGCTTTGACAGACTGATTATGTTACGTTAATTGGGCGTGTAGATGGCTTTTACATTGGCTGGTATTCCTGTGAAAAGGCCATTTCTTCCATAGAGCTTCCCTCACAAATCTTGAATGTTCAGATGTGTTCACAAGACATTTTGTGTCAGGAAAGACTGACACATGTACAGATTGAAAATTGCAGAACATACTGGGAAGCCATTCATAATAAAGATATATCTGTAGTGGTAACCAATTAGCTACCAGAGATAAATTACAAGATAAAGATTTACTTGGTAATTCATATTTATTTGATTTATTTCATCGTTTTGTCATTATACAGTGAAACATACCTCCATGCAGAGTGTTAGTAAATGTTGGAAAACTTACAAATTGCATTTACTGAATAACATTCCATTTAATTCAACCTTCTACTTAAAAAATAAATTATTTGTATCCACTTCAAAAAAAGAAAGTATACATTATGAAAATATTGAGTTTGTTGCCATGTGCATAATTATATACGTATGTATAGTAGTTATATATAATTGGTATCAATGCTTAGTAAAAAATTCAAACATGTATCATATATGTATATTATATTGCTTATTTCATTTCACACAATGCACAAGTTAAATATAACACTGTCTTGTACTAGAACACATATTTTTTCTTAAATTAGAATTCATTCCAATGAACGTCATTGAACAGGAAAAGAAAATTATTTTAGTACGTAGTCTATGCACCTTTAAGAAAGGCTGGATATTAATGCACTAGCCTTCCCTCAACAAAGTATTCTGCTTGCGGAAAACATATAGACTACATCCTTTGATGAGGAGTGCCGAGAAGTATGGGTAGCAGTGATCCACTGTTCACTGATAGACCGTTACTGCAGATAACCTGTGAATGACAAATGGCAGAGAGGTCAATAGTCCACCTACTTCTCTGGCTTTTCACACTGGAGTAGATCCATGTTCACTGTCAGCCGACACTCTGCCCTGTCAATACCGAGGGAGTGTTAATCTCTTGCTGTTTTCTGCACTTTGTCAGTCATTTGCATTCCTCCCCAGTTGTACGGCCAGCCCAAAGTAGAGCTTACCTCAACCCTCACAACCTGCTCTGGCTCTTCCCATCCCTTCCAATGATGTCCTTGCGCAATGACGGGAAGCATGCACCACTGGGAGATGTTACCCCGAGCTCGAGCAAGGGGTTCAGGTAGACTGCAGAAAGCAGGGCCTTTGATGAGGATAGCAATGCAACCCCGGGCCAAGTAACGGGCAGTTGTTCAACTCGCGACTCAACTATGGGTTCTGGCTGTATCCCCTTATTTGCTACACAGGTCTGACTGAAAGTGGAAGGGGGTCCTGCGGCACGCCGCCCGCCCAGTGTCTCCCCTCCACCGCAATTTTGATCTGCCTTGGCAGGACAGTCGGACAGAGGGATATATTTGTAATGGAGAGTTATAAAAAAAGACTGTCAGCTTTAATTCTAGGTTATATACAGTACACCCATATTGGATGATTAATGTAGGAATTTTTATACATAGTCCCCCATTTTATGGGAGCAAGTGTAATGGGACAAATTAACATAAAGTTGTCACATATTTAGTATTTAGTTGCAAATCCTTTGCATTCGATGACTGCCTGAAGTCTGCAACCCATAGACATCAACAGACACTGGGTAGCTTCCCTAGTGATGCTCTGCCAGTCCTGTATTGCAGCCATCTTCAGTTCCTGTTTGTTCTTGGGCATTTTGTCTTCAGTCTTGTCTTCAAAGTGTATGTTCAACTGGATTCAGGACGGGTAATTGACTTAGCCAGTCAATAACATTCTACTTGTTGTCCCTGAAAAACTCCTTGGGTGCTTTAGTAGTATGTTTAGGGTCATTATCCTGCTGCAAATTGAAGCACCATCCAAGGAGTTTTGAGGCATTTGGTAGGATTTGAGCAGATAACATGTTTCTGTACACATTATAATTCATCCTGCTGCTGCTGCTGTCAGCAGTCACAATGTAGACAATTGAGCCAGTTCCATTGGCAGCCATACATCCTGATGCCATACCACTATGTCCACCATGTTTCACAGATGAGCGGGGGGGGGGGGGGGGGGGGGGGGGGGTGCTTTGGATCATGAGCAGTTCCTTTCTTTCCTTTCCTTTCTTACTTAAAGGATAAGTTCGCTATTTTGGACCTTGGACCCTATTTGCGGTCCGTCTTCCATGAACCTGACCCATGAAGTCCATTTTTTCGCTGATCGGTCCAGTATTGAGTTCGGTACAGATTTCCTGTAGGCTCTCACTGGGCTACAATGGAAGTGAACGGGGGCAATCAGAAATGTTCGATAAATGTGCTTTCATGTACAATAAATGAGACGGGAAGCTCAGGGTGTATTGTTACCGGTCTCAGTATGCTCTCCTGTGAAATGTATCTCAATCCGAACATTTTTACGTGCTTGGCATGGCTTGGAAGTAAACATTTCTCTGTTGCTTGTTTTCGCTGCTCCCGCGGAGTAGCTACTATGTGTCGGGGGTAGGGGAGCGGGAAGGTGTGCCGGCCGTTTACGAAACTATCTAGCTGAGCAGTCTGCGTTTGTTTACCTGCAGCAACGTAGGCTACAATTTCCACAAAAAAACTTGGATGATGGATTACTATAATGATTACGAAGACGAAGAATTCGATTTTGACTTTGACGTTACTGGCTACAGATTTGAGCCAGAATACACGGACACGGAACTACAAGAGATGGATGATAAGAGAGCAAGAGAAGAGAGAGAGGCTGAAGTTGCGCAGGTAATGTTATCCGAAGTCGCTGCCGAGGCTAGACCAAGAATTTCGGGGGACTTTTGGTGTTCTTGCAAGAGGTGCAAGCAGATGCCCAGAGAGGAGGAAAGTTTGTGTTGTAGGGAGTGGGATCTGTTGCTACCGAATGCCATTGAAAACCTGGATGTATCCGTGGATGACACTGGATCATCTCCATTGATTACCATTACACTATGACTGCCAACAGATATGTGATAGATGAGAACTTTGGACAGGACACCATGCGTCAAGCATTTGTAAATAAAACATTATAGAATTGTAAAAAGTTATAGTTGATGAACGTTTCCGACAGTTTTGTTACAAGAAAACAACTTATGTCAAGCTCGGATTTTGTTAGTTGGTATTGAGTGCTGGGTCAGAGGACGCGCTCAAAAAAAATAAAAATGTTAGTAACGTTATAGCTAAATATAACTTACCTCCGCTCCGGTGCTTGATAGTGCTGCAGGTCCGACACGAGGAACAGCTGTGTTCTTTAGAAACCAGTGTTTTGCTTCTGATTTGCGGTTACAGAAATCAGTAGCGTCGAAATGCGCTCCACAAACTCGTGAGTCTGCCAAACGAAGTTGATTGACTGGAGTGTTTATGTCGATCCGTAAGACAACCAGCCAAAGTCTCAATCTTTCTGGGTCAGAGAACGGAAGCCTGTGAAAACTGGTATTTGAGCGTCCAGACATTTTATTCCCACAACCGGGGACTGCACATTCGCGCACCATTGCTGTGATGAATTATTACAAATGATGATTACAAAAACTGCGTTACAAATATTTCTGCTGTAGGCTACTAGCTAGTAAACTCCAACGGGAGGTCAGGATTTGTGATCAACTGCTTTTCAAGCGCCCACCCCCTCTCTACAACGTAGCTAGACTGCGGAAGTTTACAGTGCGAGGTAGTGCGGTCGGAGAAATAGTTCTGTTTCAAATGGAACTGTTGTTTCAACGTTCGGTTTGTGTTTGCGATAGCCTACATTTCACAGGAGAGCATACTGAGACCGTAAGAATACACACTGAGCTATAAAAGCACATTTATCGTTGTTTTTCCATAACATTTCTGATTGCCCCGTTCACATCCATTGTAGCCCAGTGAGAGCCTACAGGAAATCTGTACCGAACTCAATACTGGACCGATCAGCGAAAAAATGGACTTCATGGGTCAGGTTCATGGAAGACGGACCGCAAATAGGGTCCAAGGTCCAAAATATCGAACTTACCCTTTAAGTACAGGTTAATACTCGTCTCATCTGTCCATAAGACTTTGTTCCAGTACTCTACAGTTTTGTAATGTACTTTTCAGCAAACTCACCTGGCCATTCTGTTCTTGAGACTTACCAGTGGTTTGCATCATGCAGTGAACCCTCTGAGGTTATGCCGGTCTTCTATGTATGCTAGTCTGCGACACATCTATGCCTACATCCTGGAGAGTGTTCTTGATCTGTTCAACAGTTGAAATGCGGCTTTTCTTCACAATTAAAAGCATTCTTCGGTCATACACTCCAGTTGTCTTCCGTGGTCATTTGCTATTGCTGAGCTCACCAGTGCGTTCTTGCTTCCTAATGATGTATTAAACAGTTTTGAAACACCCAATGTTTCATCTGTTTTTCAGATCAAGTTATTATGATGTTTCAGCCTCATGATGGCCTGCTTTACTGGCATTGACACTTATTTGGTCCTGCTTGAGTGACAACAGCAACAGACTCCACACCTAGAATCAACTCTCGACCTTTCGTTAGCTTTCTTGTGCATGAACTAATGATGCAAAGACACACAGCTGGCCAAGAACAGCTGAGCAGCCAATTGTCCGTTTACTTTTGTTATTTTACTTTTTGTTAAAAAATAGGGGACTTTGTTTGAAAAGGGCTGTAATTCCTACTCTGATCACCTTATATGGATGCAAGTACCTCTAATTAAAGCTGACAGTCTTCACTTTTACCTCATATTCATTGTTTCATTACAAATGTAATGTACTGGAGTACACACCCAAAACAACAAAACTTGTGTCCCTGTCCCAGTATTGTATATACAGTATATATAGAATTTGTAAAAAATATTTCTAAAAACACTAAGAGAAGCAACTTCATTCAAAAAATAATGTATTTGAATGCCTAGCATGACACTGCATGTAGGTTTTGCATTCATCAGCGAGCCATGACGGGCTTACCAATATCCCACAGGTGCCTATGACCCGCTGGCGTGCTGGAGAAGGGGCCTGACCCCAAAATAAATACACTGTTCCGTGTTGTGCGTGACATTTGTTGGGGTTAATTCAAAGTCTGGGACTGATGCTGCTCACGGTATAGATCGTCACGTGTGCGGCAGCGATATGAAAAGGTTTAGGAAAAGGTCACTAAGGGCTTCAAACAAGATTCATTCTGCCACCTCCCTCCCAGGAAGGCTTTGTGCTAAAGCACTGATGGACACATATCCCCGACCCCCCCACTCCTGGAACAAAAATTACTTTTCCCCTTTTATGTACAACTCTGTGAAAGAAAAAAAGAATTTGTAGATCTTTAGGCCGTTTAAAATTACAGAGTACAGGTGTCTGAGGCCGACTGGGGTTGACAGACAGGCATGCGAAGGACAGCCAAGAACTTGTGTTTTCCTCAAAGATCTCCCTTGTCTTATGACAGCCTGATGTTCAGCAACACGTGACTTCAGTTTCTAAACTGCTCTCCATCAAGGGCTTCTTTCTCTTGAGTGGTATGGAGGATACAGTCCGAGGACACTGTGGAGGCACTTTTAGAATGGTTATTTCCTTTTCAAAGAAATAATGGGCATCCGAAAGGGAGCACCAGCAACTGAAAAAGACCACATCTCATATTTTATGCCAACATGGACGGGGTTTTGAGATACAGAAAGAAAATATGAAGGTCACAGGGACTCAAAAGGATTTGATAAGTGATTGAGGAAATTTTATGATCAAGTGACATGCCTAAAGAGAATAAATTGTCTTTGTGCTCTATTGAAAAAAGCACCATGTGTGAATGGGAATCACACATATGTTGTAGGCAAAAAAATGTATTTCACTGAAAAGAAATGACAGAAATAACATGTTCTTAGTAATGAATGCTCTAAAAAAAAAATGTAAAGCTATTAGCAGATCACCGTGCACAGGGGAGCTGAAAGCAAATACTGAAGGTAGAACAGGAGTAAGATATTCACTTTAGGGGATACAGGCAGTAAAATAGGAAATATGACTGTCAGTCTGCATGATGAATTTCCTACAGCAAAAGTGCTGATATTTGTGTGTAAATATGTTCTGAACACAGTCAGCCCTGATTGACAAGCAGGTGCAGCTGGTAAAACATTTTGCGGTCTGAAAGAACAGCAGCAGCCTGTCAGTGCTGGTGCACTGTGGCCCGAGGGTGCCTTATAATGTAAAAACAAAAGTCATGGCAGACTAATGCCCACAAACACCCAGTCAGTGTAGGCTCAAATTGCGAAGCTCAGTATTAAATGATGCTATTATTTGTTCGGTATGTCCACTTTGATCCTAATGGCTGTAAACAGTGTAAAGTCACCACATTCTTATAATCCCGCAAGATTGGTTTCAGAAATATATGCATTTGATACAGGCAATTCTAAAAGGGCCGAGTGTATGGGGGGACACATAGCAGCAAAAACAGAGAGAATGATGCAAATGAGTGTATAGGCAAACATTTTAGTGTCCATGTGGTGGGGGGGGAGGGTTATGGACATTTAAGGGTTGCCAATAGAATTTCAGATATACCTGAACAGATGGAAAACGCTAACACTAACACTAGCTGGTAAAGTCGATGTGATTGGGATGAATGTACTTCCATGCTTTTTAGTTTCCCATCAGATGCAACCTCTGGAGAAACGGTCCCTTTGTGGTAGGCACACCCTCTTCCGCGCTTGCTCCCTACTGTCACCCAACTCCCTACTGTCATCCCTGCCTACTCCCCCCTTCCCAGCTGTGGCGTGCATACCATCCATCCCCTTAAAGGATGTACTACTCAGTTCCTGGAACTCTGTGGACTGTGTTGTCCAGCAAGGATCTTGCTCTCAAGGTGCTCAACTAGCTGGCAACAGTGGCAGAGAAACTCCCCCTGGAAAGCGATCATCCTGCAACTCTCGCACGGTTTTGGCCACATTTGAATCCACTAACTATCACTATCTCTCCCTAAGTCTTAAAGTACTGCCAAGACGGAGACACCGAGACCACAACTTTTAAGCCACAGGAGGTGGCTCTGGACAGCTAGCAGCAGAAACCAGTGTTTTTTTTTAATGCAAAATGCACATAAAAGCAGAAAGCAGTGATTTGTACATACATATATTTATAGTGTTTAACATATATTTAATTGAAAAGAGTACAAAGAAAATATATTTAATGTTTTACCCTATCAACTTTATTGATTTTTGTAAATATACGTTAATTCTGAATTTGATGTCTGGAACACATTCCAAAAAAGTTTGGACAGGGGCAAAAATAGTCTGGGAAGGTTGTGGAATGTTCAAAAAACACCTGTTTGGAACATTCCACAGGTAAACAGGTGATGGCATCATGACTGGTTATAAAAGGATATCAAAAGCTGATATCTTATTTTCAGGTACTCTTACAAGCGATACTATAACCTTTGCATTTGAATGGATCTCTATGGGGATTGGGGGGTGGGACTAGATTAAGCTGTAAATTAGTATGGAATAGTATGGATCCCATGGTTGGCTAAATGGCTGTAAGTCTGAGGTATTAAACGAGCCTCAAGCCATCACTTTGCTGCAAGATATGCAGTAGATATGGATGGATCACTTTACGGGTGGTTTCTCCTGACTCATTTTCCTATTGAACTCTATGGAAAAATAAGTAATAAAACACATTATTTTACCTATTCCAACATTATTTTTTGTTAATGAGGAGAGATGGCACTAAGTAGCACACCTTCTGGTTCAGTTCACTATTAGAACAATGTGAAACAATATTGATGGAAATATAAATAATTTATTTACAGTGCTTCTTAGTTTGGTTAACATGACTCTTGCATTGGTGATGTGTAATAATAGTGAAAACAGTTTTCCATAAAAATCAGCTCTTGCATAACTATAGATATGTCAAAATGAACAATAAACATAATCACTGGTCATTTGTATAGTATGTACAAATGAGCTGTCCACATGAGTTACTTTGTATCAACTGTTTCAAACAGAAACAGTTATCCTGGGGCAAAAATAACATAGGCTAAAATCTGTGGTGTGAGGGACTAATTCAAAACGGAACCAACAAAATGATGGTCACTGGAGGAGATATGGGAAATAACTGGAAAGAAGTGGAAATCAGAGAATTATTAAATATAAGTCGGGAAAAGGATATTATAAAACTCATTGATGGTAGGCTACTGTCCGTGATTCAAACATTTACCAGACGATCGTGGAATGACTGTAAGATAAGGTGAGTAATTTTCTCCTGTAACTGTAGCATAGCAGTACGTTATGCACTAATTTGTTACAGTGCTGTAGTGTCGTTATGTACATTAATAATTTGGCAGTGAAGACAGACAGTTAAAACGTCTTAAGTCATCACATGGAAGCACCAATGAATGTGCAGAATATATATATTTATATATGGCTTTACACTAGGTGCAAAAGTATAATTAATCAGTCTCATAAAATTAATTATTAAATCATGATTATAAATTTCAATGTTAAATATTTAAAATAATAATAAAGGCGTAAGTTCTTTTGGAGGATAGGCTCAAATGTTTATCCAAACAACAATCAGACCGACGACCAGGTTTGATAAAATACAATTTATTAAACAACAAACACATCTAAACTAACATCCTAAAAACAGTGAATGATATGGAAAGCGAAATGAAGTGTAGACAAAGAATGAGGCATATAGAATTCACAGTTCTATTTCTGTATATGCTCAGAACACGTGGTGTTCATAGATCACAAGACAATCTCGAGGAGGGGAATACGAATCTAGCTTTAGCATGAAGCTAACGTGGCCTGAAACATGGCGTGTGTTGAGGCTATGGAAATTTAGCTACGTCTAGCTAAATCCCAGGCCCCCTATCCTATATCTGATGGGTTAGGTATTAGTAGAAAGATTGCATGCACCGATCTCGATTTAAAAGGGAGGCGGATTGTAAGTTAGTTTTAGAGTAAGTTAGAGTAGACTCTGCAACTTTAGCTTATGCGAGGCTAATTGGCTGTCGATAGCCTGCAAGCCATGTGTTGAGTTATAAGTTAACGTTACTCTTAAGTAAACACAATGGATACAATCAAATATGTAATTACATTGACAATAAACATTACACAAAGGTTTTCCTAACTATCGCCCAGATGTTCATGTCAGTCTTACTTTACTTAAGTTTCCTTTGGCAGCGTCTGGACTGGACTTTCTCTCGGTTTCCTTGTGGGTTTTAACGCACTTGTTTCAAGTTGGAAAATGCACTAATGTACGTCGCTCTGGATAAGAGCGTCTGCCAAATGATTAAAATGTAAATGGGTAGAGCAGCTTGCTTGCATCCAGGCGAGTCGTTGCTGGAAACTTGCCGTTGGAGTCCTTCTGTCAGTTCAACAAGTGGTTTCCTTGGGTTCTTTGCGGCTTGCGGTTCATGATAACGTAGGCTACACACGTTTCACTGGCTGTCGCTTTAAGGCTACGCCGGATGGCGGTAGCTTTCGCGAGCACGCTAACTGAGAGCGGGGTGAAAAAGCGGTCTTTGTGGCCACATAACCCGAGGGAGAGAGCCGTTCTCCCCGCGTGTTCCTTCCCACCCGGGAAGATGGACAGGAGACGATTGTTCAGACAAGTGAAAATGGCAAGAAGTGGTGAACAGGAAGAGCAAGAAGCTTGCTCAAGGTTTTATAGAACCGGGGACTCAGTCCTGATTGGTCAAGGATCACATGACTGCCCGGGATCACATGACTGTCACATGCCGGTATATGTAGTCTTTTGGAAAGGCAGTCCAGGGTCACATAGATGCGGTTTGTTTCCCACTAGACATGCACTACAGTGCCTACTTGATGTTTTTTTTTAAAACATGGGATAAATAAAACTTCAAATATTTCCATCTAGAACCATGTAAAAAGGGTAAAAGAACGTAATTGTAAATTGGTCATCGTTTAATTTTTCCCGACTCAAATCCACAATTCTTTACCGGTGTAGCAGAGTAAAGATAAAAATAAAAAACTGTGGTCGCCCTCTGCACTTTAGACCATTCATATGTTTGTCGACTAAAGTTGCATGAGCCACTGAATGAGTTAGGAAATTGCACAGCAGAGTGGCATACTGGATACATACTCTTAACTCTGCGCAGATAGCAAATTTGGTAAATTCTCACCTACTTAGGGGGTGCTCTGTTTAAGGCTTTATAACACCAGGGGCCCTATCTTGGCGATCTTGGCGCTTAGTCTAAGCGCATGGCGTTAAGTCCATTTAGGGCGTGTCCAAGTCCACTTTTGCTATTTTAACGGCGTGTTTTTTTGGCGCTAAGCACGGCGCATGGCGCAACTGGGCTGAACCTAGTCGCTTCATTAATTATAGGTGTGTCTTGGGCGTGACATTCAATAAACCAATCAAAATGTCATATCCCATTCCCTTTAAAAGCCTGCTTTTCCACCTTGGCGGATTGCTTATGATGGCGAAACAGACATGCTCGTGCGTGTTTAGTGTGATCAAGGAATAGGCTAAATGGAGTATGATCAATATTATTCGGACTAACCATTAGCCTATGAGTTCCCGGTAATTCCAGACAGGGCTGTTATTTTACAAAATATGTGCGGTTAAATTTCGTTAAAAGGACCTGCAACAGCTGAGAATAAGCTATCAATGGCTTCAGTCTCACCTTAGAAAACGCCAAATTAGCCTGCTTGTTCAGCGAATTTCGTTTGATTATGCAATGAAAGTGTCAAACATCAATTCCAAGAGGCTGTTCTCATGGAGTTCTCAAAGTTCAAGCTTCATCCAAAGTTCATTAGGCTACCTGCATAGTAGGCTAATATTGATTAATAACATACAGGCCGTTATTTTGCCTTAATGATGACACTAAATAGCCATACAATAAAGCTGTCAGGTTCGCAACCCATAAGTTCACGCATATTTCCCCTTGTTTAATAATGTCCTGTTTATGGAAATGTGACCAACCTGTTTTACTCGTAGCGTAATCCTTTAAAACAATCCACTTTCCCAGGAAGACCGTTAAACGTGCGACTTACAGCAGGGGAAACAGAGAACATGCAGCTCACGTGCAGAGAATGGCATTAAAATTAATTGTGAATTAATTGTGTAACGTGCTGCAAATTTGTTTTAGTTTCTAATTAGACGCTTAGTTCTCTTTAAAATCGTTTTGTTCAGTTAAGGAATAACGGGTGAAATCAGCTGGGTTTTAAACGGTGAGAGTATGGAAACCTGGTCACTGTAATTTAAAAAAATATGAAGGACGAAGAATAGCTAAGGTTACAATTTAGTTAACATGGTGACATCTCCGTTTTTTAACCATAGGCTATCGAAAAAAACCTTATGCACAGCGAATTCGCTGTAGCCTAGGCTATTTGAAAAACAATAAATGCAATATTCACTGGACAAGGTTTTGAACTTTTTTCAGTCACAAACCATTCTATTTACTTACAGGCTGTATTCATAGATAAACAGAGCTGTATTGTAATGACATCTGAAGCGCATTTTCAGAACTTAAATGTCCGTCTATTGCCGTGCGCGAGTTTTCCATTGAATGACAATTCACGCATTAGGTGCAAAGACAATTCGCGCATTAGGCTTGATAGCTATAGGTGTTATCAGCTCCTTTTTAATGGATAGCCATTGTCCCGTACCATCGCACATCGCCTGGATGTTGATGGAGTGGGCTGAGAGCAATGTAATGTGGCATTGTTTCCCTTCGCTGAGGGAAAGGTATGTGGACCTATGGAACCTTTTATTATTATGCATTTTTGATATAGCCTACACAATAATAATATTTCACATTGTGATCTAGATATTTTAGTCATGCCTGTGCACGCCCCTGTGTGTAACAGACAGGAGGGTATGCGCGTTGTGCACACGCCTATGTAGACGCACTTATATGCGCCGTTAAAATAGCATGTAAACAACTGCGACATGACTTTAGACCAGGTTTGTGGTGGTTCTAGCGCAAGCGCTTTCTGCTGGCTCAAGATAGCAATACGCCAAAAAGAATCCTGGCCACTCCTCATCTTAAGACCAACACGCCCAGTTCACTAATGATGGCGCAAGACTAGTTAATGGCGCAATGCTAGTTTGACGGCGTAAGCGTTAGGCGTTATTATGGACCTAGCGCCGGGTGTAAGATAGCAAAGACACTTGCGTTTGCGTTAGCGCCGGGTGTAAGATAGGGCCCCAGGTGAGTATCACAGAAACTTGTGGCTTAAAAGAAACAAGACAGTTGTACCATTTACAATACGGATGTAGATCTGTTTATTTTCATAATTTAAGTCAAAATAAAGTGCCAAAAATGCACTTTAGTTTATAATGAAATACTGAGAGCTACATATGTGAAACAGGTAAATCTATACATTTCCTGGATCATAAACCCTGTGTCCACAAGTCTGCAAAATCTGAGGTTGATATGCAGAACTACTAAAGATATATAATGCAAAATATAGACAGTGTCCCCTGTTGACCATTCGTGTCTCCAAATCTATCCAAATGGCTAAATTGTGCACTGCTCTAAATCATAAAATAATTATATATTTAATTACAAACCAACTGTTTACAAATCACAAAACTCACTTTTGCATCATTTTCAAGTGGGAATTACGATCTTTTCAACGGTATAGGGGGGGGAAATTCTATGGGTAAAAAACCCTATCCAATACATGTCATAAAATGAATAAAATTTGTTTTTTCCATTATAAAGCATATACATTTGCCCCTTCTGATGGTTTAAGATGAAAACATCACACTGTTACACACAACTAAATATGTAGCCTAATCATTCACTCATGTACCTCAATAAAACATCACTTTTTCCTGTACTCTACAGTATGTAAACTTTAGCCCTGGGATTGAATTTTTCTGTAGTTGTTTTTTTTTTTTTTTAAATGTTCCCATTCATAATGACTCCAAGGAAGGTTTTTACATTCATCTAGCACAGGGGTGGGCAACTCCAGTCCTGGGGGCCCGGTGTGTATGCAGGTTTTTGCTTCCACCATTTACCAATTATTTAATTAGCCCAATCATTTGCATAATCTGATATTTTAGTTACATACATTCTGCGATATGAACAGAAGCTGATGAATGTTCCTGTGCCTGTATGCATGTATTGTTGCATTTTATCATCTAATTTAAATCGATGTTGGTGCATGCCTATAAATAGCTTATGGCTTAAGTGACAAGTATAGCCCAGGAAGATACAAAACCTCAAGCCTATATTATGTACGATAACATTGCAATTTAATAATATTCCAGCAACAGTAAAATGCTGCCAAATGTTCTAGCTTCAATGAAAGTCTGTACATAAAACATGACTGAGGAATGAATGCTTACACTACAGTGTGTGAAATGCACTCAAAATGTGAAAATAACCATATCTAACATAGCCTACTGGACAAGACAGTGATCGAGTGGAAAAACTAACATGCATATGTAGCCAGCGAGAAGAAACCGCATATTTACAAGCAGTACTTTTTTCATACTGAGGACGAAAAAGTCCCGTCAGCGAATGCGGTTTCTGTAGCTGTCTGTGTAATAGTACATTGATTAGATAAAAAATCCTGTTACGCTGGGCTGTAAATTATCGTTCAAAGCATCCAAGAAAAAATTCTGAACACCATTGAGAAGGATATACTGTCATCTATCGGATATAACCATCGTGAATAAAACCGGAATGACGTGAAATACTTCAGGCTGCAGGTAGGGCATATTGGGGTACTGCCCACAAGACGTTCCAAATTGTGTAATAACGTGCTAAACAGGTGTTTCTCAAACAGATTGTACAAGACAATAAATGATGACTTAATTTTGAAAGAATCATCTCTATGTGTAAAACCAATGGTAGGATTAGACATGTATTTCATATTTAGTAGCAGATATTGATAGTAGAATGACATGGTACAAGACAATTTCACATGTTTATTTTGCATTTGAGTGAGCAGGGGCTTTTCCCGGCTTTTTTGGCATAAGATCAGGCTATTGTTGGGTTTATCTTGCTGCTATAACGTAATTCAAATTTTTGATGGATAAATATATTTATGAACTCACACATAGATGCCATTGTCCACGCATGGGTAGGTATAGTTACAGGCAAGACTGGGTGGGGGGTTGCTTGTTAAATGGACTTGCCATGGGGAAATAGTGTCACTTAGAAGCTCTGTATTAGGCAGAGTTGTCACAAATCATCTACCAATAAAGTTAAAACACGGAGTTTGTGGTTTCCACTCATAGTTTGGCTGCAGGAACAACGATTGTCTCAGTTGAGCAAAATCTTGGCGCCGGCGCCATGGTCACTAGGCATCTGCGCAAAGGGGTTACTCTGTAGTATCCCAACCTAAGTCATGAATAAAATGATTGAACTGGCCTAATCGTTGTCATCATTCAAAGTAATGCAAGTGCAAGTAACTATAAAGAAACTACAAATCCCAATTCCAAAAAAATGATCTTTTACATATATTTAATTGAAAACAAAGAAAATATGTAATTTTTTTATGTTTTACCTTATCAACTTCATTGAGATTGTAAGTATACGAATTTGATGCCTGCAACACGTTCTAAAAAAAGTTGGGACGGGCAAAAAAGACTGGGAAGGTTGTGGAATGTTCAAAAAACACCTGTTTGGAACAGTCCACAGGTGAATAGGTAACAGGTGGTGCTATCATGACTGGGTAGCATCCACGAAGGCTCGAGCATTTATGAGCAAGGATGGGTCTCTACCATCTACAGTCCATAATATTAAAAGATTCAGCGAAGTAAAGGACAGTAAAACAAATATTGAATGCCCATGACCTTCGATCCCTCAGACGGTGCTGCATTAAAAATCGACATGCTTCTGTAATGAGTATAACCACGTGGGCTCAGGAATACTTCGCAAAACATTAAACAGTTTTTTGCTGCATCTACACATTCTAGTATGCAAAGCGTAAGCCATATATCAACAACATCCAGAAACGCCATCGACTTCTCTGATTTCAAGCTCATCTGAAATGGACTGAAATGTGTGCTGTGGCCCGACGAGTCCACCTTTCAATTTTCTTTTCAATGTTTTTGGAAATAATGGATGTCGTGTTCTCCGGGCCAAAGAGGAAAAGTACCATCCCGATTGTTACCAACGCAAGGTTCAAAAGCCAGCATCTGTCATGGTATGGGGGTTTCTGTATGGTCTTGTACGCTGACCATAACTTTCTGATTTTTTTTCATCATGTGCATGTTAGCTAGCTGTCTATCCAAAAAAGTCAGCTAACCAAAATAGTATTTATTTCTCATGTTCCATTCCCCATGTAACAAAAAAATTGTGGATCTAGTCTTAAAATTTAAATCTCAAAGAGCACCAAATTGATACATTTAGCTCTGGAAATTAACAAAAATTTATTTAACTTACAAATCTGTGATGGCACCATTAATGCTGAAGGGTACATATGCTGCCATCTAGACAATGTCTTTTTCAGGGACATCCCTGCTTATTTCAACAAGACAATGCCAAACCACATTCAGCACGTGTTACAATAGCGTGGCTTCGTAGTCAGTGAGTATGGGTGCTGGACTGGCGTGCCTGCCTTCCAGACTTGTCTCCCACTGAAAATGTGTGGCGCATTATGAAGCGCAAAATACGAGGAGACCCGGACTGTTGAGCAGCTGAAGCCTTATATTAAGCAAGAATGGGAAAGAATTCTGCTTTCAAAACTACAACAATTAGCATCCTCAGTTCCCAAAAGATTACTGAGTGTTGTTAAAAGGAAAGGTGATGTAACACAGTGGTAAACATGCCCCAGTCCCAACTTTTTGGGGATGTCTTGCAGGCATCAAATTTAGAATGAGCATATATTTACAAAAAACAATAACGTTGATTCGTTAAAACATTAAATATCTTGTCTTTGTACTGGTTTCAATTGAATACAGGTCAAAAAGCATTTGCAAATCATTGCTGTCTTTTTTTTTTTACATTTTATACACTGTCCCAACTTTTGGAATTTGGGGTTTGTACATTGAGCAGATACGATACAACTACACTGCATGTGGACCACTTTGAAAATGAATAGCCTAATCTATCGGTGTTGTGTTGGGGGGCTTCGTAGGATACAGTTCAACATGATTGAACATTATGTCACAATTTGTTTCCCTTAGGCCTCACACGGAAGCACTATTGAATTTTCAATTTCAGGCATTTGGCTGACTGAAATCAGTCAAGTTTCAGTTTTGCTCTTGCTATGTCTATGTTAGCAATCACGTCATTAATGCCAGAGGGGGGGAAATGCGTGTTGTTTTAACTCACCAGATCAGATGCATTTGCTAGCTAGCTCCATTTGTATAACATAAGTTAACGTTAGGGGAGAACCGGGCCGAAAGATTAACTTTTTACATTCATCCGGTTTACTCGAAAGTCAATAGAGCTAGAGAAGCCATATTTTCTGACAAACAACTTGTGTGTGTCCCTCACTAATAGCAACGGGAATTTTGTTACCAGCATAAACAAGTCGGATATAAATTGGCTGTAAACAGGATGAGTGCAATGTGTCTTTCGTCCCTGCCGTGCGGGACGAAAAACACACTGAATCGGGACGAAAGAATCACGTGAGGAAAAGTGTGTTTTAGCGGTCTTATCTCTGTCTTGTTGTTTTTTATGCTCATTCCTTTCAACAAATGTACTGTCAGGCAAAATGCCATGTTAGGGACGAGTCAATGAATAATGGTATAAGTTTAAAATCCATGAAAATCAACCATGCGTCAAGAGCATAATGTCGCATAAAATAGAATTTTGCATCGCAACGTTAAGCGGTCTGAAATTGATGACTTAATAGCAACTCACCTTTATTAATAGCTACTAGACATAATTTATTGATGCTTATTATACCAGGCATTGTTGAATACTCGGTTCTGATGGGGTCAATATGCATTCCAAGGTTGTGCATTGATTTTCACCATGGCATTTTAACAGTGTGTCTTTCGACCCGCTCGTGTCTCGCTTGCTTTCAAGTTGGCTAGCAGCTAAGTCTCGCAAGCATGCCATTCGAAACCTATGCTGTCCTTTAGTCAACAGTTGTGTTAAGAAAATTATGCATGTTTGGAAAATTCAAAACATAAACACACTTATACAACCGAAAAACACTTCCGGTTTCGATATTTTACTTTCAGCTGTCAAAAATAACTTTGGTCTAGCACTCCGCCAAAACGGGACGCACATCACTGGTTTTTTGCAGAGTGAAATGATTACACGTGTCACATACTGACTGATCTACGGTATTCGGGTTTCTGTAGTTTTCGCAAAAATCGATGTTATTCTTTCGTCCCGTGTTTCTTTCGACCCGGTTCTCCCCTACACAACCTTCTTTGTGTATATCGCGAGCTAGATTGCTAACTGACTGTGACTATTATTAGCTAATATTAGCTAGCTTAGACAAACAAATGATCTGGTAACCGTAGACATGACCACTGCTAGCTAACTAAAAGAAAAGAAAATGCTACTTTTTTAATATGTTGCTATAGTTAAAAATGTTACTGCAATATGACAGGTTAGGTGTGTTTAGCCACAGTGGTTCGGTTTACTGCACAAATTGAATTAGTTCTTATCGCATTTGCTCATTTAGAATGACAGTGGGCCTAACATACCTTATCAATTTAATCCATCGTTATATACAAAATAGAAAAATTATAAAATAATATAATTATTTACATGGGTTAAGCGGTATCAAACAAGCCTCAAACCATCACTCTGCTGCCACATATGCAGTAGATATGTATGGATCACTTGTAGGGTTGTTTCTCCTGATTTATTTTTCCATAGAGTTGAATTGGAAAATGAGTCAGGAGAAACAAACCTTAAAGTGATCCATCCAATTATTCTGGCAGTGTAGTCTTAAACTGCATGCCAAGTGGTATTTAAAACTTTTAAAAAGTGTTAAATTTAATTTCCTCAAGCCTGCATGTCGCGTATCTGATACTTCTGTGTGTCATTCTATATATCTGTTTTTATCCCCTATTTACCCATTCTTTAAAATTAAGTGTTTTTTTTTTCTAGTAGCTGCCGAAAGAGATTACCTTTGAGAAATGCATAGAGTCAATGTTATTTGTTCAACAGCAGCCAGTATGTTAAATGGGTTTACTGATTTTTCACATCCATTTTTCTAATTCATGCTCCACAGTGTCCAATTTTTTTTGGCTTGTATCTGCAGTCCTCCACTGCATTCCGGTACACGTGCTATTGATTTTGAGACTGATCTTAAGTTGTTAAGATGTTAACGGTGTGGCCCAAACCATTTGTGATACACACACGCACACACACACACACACACACACACACACACACACACACACACATACACCAACACATTGTATGCTGGTGTACCCCGGTACTGTACTGAATGAGTGAATTATATCATTGTCTGTTCAATGCAATCTGCTGTGCTTTTTGATCCTGGGGTATACAAATCCTATTGCACGCAGCTGCTGCAAAAAATTATGTTGAACAAAACCAGTTCAGAGTAATTTACTCAGTATAAGCAAGGACTTAATTTGTTCATTGTGGCACACATGACATGTTTTGGTTGTAATGGCAGGTATTGTCCAAAAGGTTCAGTACCACTACAATATTTATTTTGATTTTGAAGTTTTATATATGTCATATAAATGTTGAGTGTACCTCACACTAATTGAGTGGTTAGTCTAATCCATGTGTAAGGTCCAGCAATTACATTTATTTTGAAAGTGCATAGTGGATTTAAATGACTTGTATAAGTCTGGTGACGCCAGCACTAGTTTATTGTTCAGACCTACTTGAACTCTGAAATGCCCAGATTGCTCTAATGCTTAATAATACTGAGATGTTCCATTTCAAATAAGTATTCACCGGTGTATACCCTTATCTGGGTTGTGGTTATCCCCCAGACCAGAACTACATTCGTGATCAAGACTTGGATAAACTTCACTTATGTCCTCTATTCTCATTTTCTTCCTGATTTTCAGATGTTCCCTTTGATGGTCCATGGAAATCTTCCGTAGTAGCCCCTCCATCTCAGCGCTCTATCTTAGTTGTTCTATGAGTGTCTGATACATCTGATCACATTATAAAAAAACAGATGATTTTGGCTCATGGTTGTCATTTTTCAGGAGGGTGTGTGTATCCATTTAATAAAGACTGGCTCTCTGAGATGCCTGATTTCAACCAAGGAGTGAAAAAGAAAAGTATGGAAGTAATTAACTTGCTATGCTTCCAGACTTCACCTTGAACAGCTATATGATGAGAACTTAAAATTTGCAGAAGTCTGCAGATCCACACCTCTTCTTATTTTAACCACTTCTCTCTTTGATTTTAGCACAAGGAGATTACAATGCAACTTTAACTGAATGATTGTTCATTCTTTATTTTATTCAACATTTGTAGTGTTGACTTACACCCTAGATAAGGTACCATATGTAAAAATCATGGCAGTAACCTAAGTGATGGAAATAGTGAATAGTGTCCTACATGAAATGACCAATGGTAACATAGTGAAAATAATTATGCCATAATTATGATATAAATGAAAATAAATGTCTTCTATGGCATGTTTTTCAGGGTTGCTTGCACTTGCCATCTCTTTTTACAAGTACAATCTACTCACCAGAGAAGTCCTATAAAGGCAAACATTTTAAGGTATTTATATAATAGCCTATTTTGAGATAAAGAAGGTCTTGTAATGGTTGAACATGTACTACTTTTTCTTGTCTGCTATCAAATCATACCTTTAAATTTGCCTCAGAGCTAGACAACCATGTTTCTAATTATCAGAGCTAAAAACATGAAGGTATATTGAGTTCTGAAATTGTAAATCTATAATTCCAAAACTCTGTACCTCCCATCACACTTCATTTTCCAGGGTGCGGTGCAATCATGTTCTTGCTGCAGCTTTTGTAATTGCAAGTGTCAAGAGCAGTCATTTGCTGTACAGCTCCACTTCACTTCTATTTTAATTTAGATTGAGACGGTGTTGTCAAATCTCCCCCTGGGCGGACTGTATCAGGTCATGACATTTGCATTCGGCAAGATTCTGAGAAAGGAGGTTAATAGTAAGACGAAAAGCTAGGGAAAAGGTTTCCCCTTCCTGTCTCAGCGGTTCTGAAATTAAAAGGGGAAAATGCAATTTAAAGACATGAAGTAAACACTCGCCTAACACTTGTTTCCAGTAGACACAATTTCCCGGTTCTTGTCCAATTTCATTATAGCCTGAGGGCAATGCATTCTAACATCTGGTTCTACACCACTGATTAAAATTCTAATGCTGGTATAAAATCAATCCATATGACATTTTAAAGAATGAAACAGTGGAATATTTTTTCATATGAAGCAGCATTTTTGTTTCATTTTTTGTAAGGGTGGCATCTAGAAGGCATAGTGCTACTAGGTATTATTATTAAAGTGACTCAATGAAACTAGCACCCTATACAAACTCCACAACACTACAATGTATAATATGGTTAGGGGGGGACAGGCTGGAGCCTATAGCCTATCCCAGCATGCACCGGGCGAGAGGCTGGAATGCACAGGACACCACCATCGCAGGGCACACATACCATTCTCTCACACACTTATACCTACAGGCAATGTATTCGAGTCTCCAATTAGCATTAAAGTGATCCATCCACATCTACAGTACTACATATCTGGCAGCAGAGTGATGATTTGAGGCTCGTTCAATACCTCAGACGCTTGATGACTTACAGCCATTTAGGCAACCATGTGCTCCATACTGTACCAGTGAAATTTACATCTGAATATAGCCCCCTCCCCCAATTCCCAGAGATCCATTCAAATCCAGATAGGTTGTAGGATCTTGTAAGAGTACCTGAAAAGATATCAAGAGTCATTTGATGTTGTTGGGTCACAGACATCAAAAAGTCCTGGCATGCAAAGGATATGCAACCAAATATTAAATATGAGGACTTTATTTTACATTGTGTTAATTTGTCCCAATACTTGAATTGGTCTATTGCTGCTAAGATACTTGGTATCATTTTTTTTTCATTGTTATTTCTAATGCTAAACTTTGCTAATTGTTTTCGTATAGCATATAGTGCGGTTGGGCACTCGGTGCTGCCGCATTTATATTACATCTTAGGAACGTTTGCATTCCTTTTTTGGTTATTTGTAATAATCCTGGTGTGGTCGCACCCCAGTGAGATTTTTTCCAATCTGTGAGTGTGTGCGCTCCGTTAATTGATTTAAGTGCTGCAAGAAGTGTTTGCTGATTCTGAATCTACCCTGGGTGTGGTCGCACCCCAGTGAGAGTTTTCCCAATCTGTGACCGGGTGCGCTACGTTGATTGGTTTGTGTGGCAGATTGTGAGTGTGTGCACTCCGTTTTCTGCTATTGCATTTTCCCCTACTCAAGCTCACCCATCCATGTTGCGTCCTTGGGTGTCCTTCATTTTGCTCCAGACATGAGCACCTTGTGCACAGAATGTGGGGGAGCCATGGACATGGCTGATGGTCACACCAGGTGCTGCCTGTGCCTTGGTTTAGGGCACCTGCATGATGTGTTCTCAGACCCCTGCCCATGTTGCGTGGACATGTCTTTGCAGAACAAGCAGGCCAGATTGGATGCGTTTATGTGTCATATGCCCCCCTCTGGCAGGACGCCAGCCGCGGTATGGATTGCCCCTAAACGCAAGGGTGTTACCGCCACCGATGGCCCTTCAGGAAAAAAGGGCAAGGCTGGCAGGGGCAATAACCTCTCTGCAGAAGTCACATTGCAGTTCAGCAGCTGGCAGCTATGCTGGAAATCCATGCTAAACTTGAACGGCTCCCCAGCATGGTCCCCGAGGGGGCCACAGCGGAGGAGGATCCGAGCATGGATCTAAACTTGAGAGGGTTGAAGTGCTTTCCACAGCGGCTTCCAACTCTATTTTCTCAGTTGGCCCTGCATGTTTGGCCAATCTGAGAGGGGTTCGGTGGAAGGTTCGGGGTCCACTGAAGATTCTAAAAAAAACTATTCTCTGTTCAGCCTTAGCACGCATTAACTGCGATGTGCCCCAGGCTGTTCCAAAGGAGATGACTAGGTTTCATTACCATGCCGGCGTCTATTGATTTTTTGGTGGAGCTAACTAAGTGCTGGACATGCCCTGGCTCACAGCGGCTGCCCACAGATTGTGGACGGGCTTGACCATATGCCCTCTGTTGAGCCCGCCTTTGCGGCGCTAGTGGTATCTCCACAGGAGGCAGGTCCGGCAGATGCCCTAGACCACAGTGCAGAGCAACTGATGATCTGCTATGTAGGTCATATAACGCAGCTGCCAGGGTGGCGTGGATTGGAAATTCGCTGGCTGATGCTTGCAGAGTCACAAATGTTGCTTGATTCGGGGGTGGACACCTCGATCAGCGATGCTTCTCTTCAGGCATTTGTGTTCATGACACGTGAGCCTAGTCGTGTGATGTCCTTGCTCACGACGACCCAGCATCAGGTGTGTTTGGCTCAGTCCCCTCTCCCTGACACCACAAAGAGAACCATTTGAGACTTGCCAGTTATCCCCGACCAGGTCTTTACGGAGGCAGCCAGACAGACGCTTGAGCGCTCTGTGCAGGCATTGAAATACAGGGAGCCCCCCCTTCAACACACTACTGTTCGTTGGACCCAGCCTATGGCTCGTGGTCATGCACAGCCCTCGTATATGAACCAGGGAGCCCCTCATCGTCTGGCTGCCTGTGCAGCGGCATCTGATTCACAACACAACCCCATGGCTGTCCAGCTAGGGGACAGCAGAAGGGTTACTGCCTCCAGTTCAATCGCCGGCCCCCAACATTTTCCGGGGTCAGGTATACACACGTCCTGGACCCCATCCAGTCAGGGATGCTGAGTTGGGAAACAGGCCTCCTGGAGAAGGGCGCCGTGTCAGCGATGCATCCCTCTGAACGACTCAATAGCTTTTATTCAATCTATTTTCTGATACTGAAAAAGGTTTGTCTCCTCCAACCAGTCCGGGACCTGAGGGGCCTGAATTCATATCTAAGGCAATATGCTTTCCGGATGCTCCGGATATCAGAAGTCACACTGTGAAAACTGGAGATTGGTTCACGGCTGTGGACTTGAAAGACGCGTACGTCCACATTCCTATCCGTGTGGAACATCGTCATTTCCTTCGCTTTGCGTTCCGAGGTCGGGCATTCTGTTCTATCGCCACTCCAGCTGAAGGGGTAAAAAATCCTGCCGTACCTGGGCGATTGGCTGATATGTACCGAGTCATACAGTACGGCGCTCCCACACACTGCCCAGACAGTAGCACATATTTCCGGTCTGGGCATCAATGTTAATTATGGCAAGAGCCAGCTAGTGCCGAACCAGTCCATCAGTTATATCAGACTGTGACTTGATTCAAGGGGCATGAGGGCATCTTTGATTCCCTGCTGCATAGGCAGTGTTCTCGACGTTGTGCGTTGGTTCCAGGTGAACATGGTCCTGGAAATGAGGGTTTTTCAGAGGCTTCTGAGCCTGATTGTGGCTGCCTCAACGGTCATGCCTCCCAGACTCTTTGCACCCTAAGTGGGACTGTCACGCTCGAATCAGGGCGCCGCGTCAGTTTTGCTAGATACTCCGCCCAGGGCGACGAGTCAGCTTTCTGATAAAGGGGGTCCGGATGGGGGCTATACAATCATGGCACATGGTGGTGACGATGGACGCTTCGCTCACTGGTTGGGGAGCTGTTTGTCAATACTGACCAGCTCGGACCACATCAATGTACACAGTTTCTCTTGCACTGAAGCACTTCTTGCCCGTGCTCCGGGGAAAACGTGATGGTGAGGTCAGACAACACCTTGCCAGTTTATCACATAAACCACCAAGGCGGAGTAATGCACCTGTCTTTGAGAGCAACCCAGCATTTCTTGAAATGGGCACTTCCCAGCTTGGCCTCTCTTCATGCCTTACACCTCCCGGGTCTTCGAAACGATACAGCAGACTTTGTATCTCGCCAGGAGATTCATTCCAGCGAATGGCGTCTCCCCGATGTGGTGGAGTTGGTATGGCAACGGTTTGGTCATGCTCAGTCAGACCTGTTCGCCTCTCAGAAGTCCACTCACTGCCCCCAGTGGTTCTCGATAGCCAAGGATTCCAGCCCCCTGGGGGTAGACGGGTTATGGCCGACCAGCCTACTGTACGCTTTTCCACTATTGCCTCTGGTCAAGGCGACCTTGCACAAGGTCAGCACGGGCCACCACAAGCTTCTTCTGGTGGCCCCCAGGTGGCCGATGGAATTGTGGTTTCCGATGCTTCTCTGCCTTCTTTGCGGATCGCCCAGGGAACTCCCAATCCGAACAGACCTGCTGTCTCAAAAGAGCGGCTCTGTTTGGCACCCTCGGCCGAGCAGGATGAAGCTCGGAGTTTAGCCACTGAGAAGCCCGACCCCTCGCTAACTGGGTGTGGTTCTCCTGTCCTGCGGACGTTTCTTAACTCTAGAGCCCCCCTGTCCACAGTCCCTGCTTGATCGCGGCAGGGCAGCCAGTACTCTAAAGGTTTATGCTGTTGCCATATCCAGCATACATCACCTTGTCAGCCGGTCCCTGAGGTGTGCCCGGCGGTGGAGTTCTGAAGTGCAAAAAACAAAAAGAAAAATGCAAAAACAAATACTTTCGGCTCTGAAGTGCAGATAACGCCGCTGAAGTGCAAAACGCAAGAACAAGAAGAAAAAACAAAAACTTACAGCTGTGTAAAGTGCAAATCAGTGAAATCACAAGCTGTTAAGGATCCGAGTAGGGAATGGACTCAAATGGATGACTCAGAGACAGAATACAATAATGCTCACTCTGAGCTTTTATTACTTCGTCCAATACTCCAGAAGTATAGGAGCATCCACCTCGACGACGAACTGGCGGTTGGGGTCCAGGTGACAGAGGATGGAGGCCACGGAGAACCTGGCTTTGAGAGTAGCAGAGGCATGGTTAGCTTCAGGGGACCAAGTAAAGGGAACGGAGGTGGAAGTGAGGTTGGTGAGGGGGGGCCGCAATTTGGCTATAGCCGCGGATAAAATGCCTATAAAAATTGGAAAAACCCAGGAATTGTAACAAGTGCTTGCGGGAGACAGGTCGAGGCCACTCCGAGACAGCTTGGATCTTGGCGGGGTCAGCCCGGATCTTCCCCTCCTCGATAATAAACCCTAGGAACGGAAACGAGGACACATGGAAGCTGCACTTCTCTGCCTTGACGAACAGCTTGTTCTCCAGCAACCTCTGGAGAATCTGTCGGACATGCTTGACATGATCTTGTTTTTTTTTTGAGAATATTAATATGTCATCAATATATACAAATACAGACCGACCGAATTAACCAGGGACTGGAAGACCGCTGGGGCGTTAGTAAGGCCGAACGGGACCACCAGGTACTCAAAGTGTCCGAGGGGGGTGTTGAACACCGTCTTCCATTCATTTCCCTCCCGGATACGAACGAGGTGGTAGGCGTTGCGAAGTTCCAGCTTCGTGAATATGGTTGTGCCATGCAGGGGCTCAAAAGCAGAGTTGATTAATGGCAAAGGGTATTTATTGTGCACAGTAATGGCATTGAGACCACGGTAATCAGTACACGGGCGGAGCGAACCATCTTTCTTTGTCACAAAAAAAACACCGCTCCCACTGGTGATGAAGAGGGTTGAATAATACCTGATGCCAGGGAATCATGAATGTATGCTTCCATGGAAGCCTTCTCGGGACCGCACAGGCTGTTAGAGACGGCTTGACGGGAGTGGAGCACCAGACAGTAGGTCAATACAGCAATCGTAGGGTCTGTGGGGAGGTAAAGACACAGCAAGGGATTTACAGAATACTTGAGGCAGGTCATGATATTGCTGAGGTACACAGGACAGATCTGGCTCAGGAGCAGTAGTAGGTGCCCTGGCATCCCTGGATGGAGGCAGAGCAGAGCGAAGGCAACCAGAGTGACATTGAGAGCTATAGCTTTGAATTTGGGCTGTTTGCCAGTTGATGTGTGGATTGTGCAGGCGAAGCCAGGGCTGGCCGAGGACTAACGGAGACTGGGTAGAGTGGATGATGAAGAACTGGATGGTCTCACGGTGGTTTCCTGACAATACAAGTTGGAGCGGAATGGTGGAGTGTGTAACCCGGGCCAGGACACTACCATCCAGGGCAAAGGCGTTGAGTGGATCAGACAGTGGTTTGATAGGGATTCCAGATCTGTTGACTAAACTTGCATCGATAAAGTTGGCGTCGACTCCCGAGTCGACCAGGGCAGACAACGAGGTTGATTGGGTGCCCCACAAAAGGGTAGCTTTCAATTGGAAGCAAGACTGAGCAGAGTGAGAAGTGGAGATAGGGCTCGCCAGTACGCCCAGTCTTACCAGCAAGCCATCCCTTTTGGGCGAATAGGACAAGAGGCTATTGATGGTCCGGACGACCACAGTAGTAACAGGAACCGGAGGTCACTCTTCGGCGACGTTCGCCGGCATCAACAGTAGTACTTCCCAACTGCATCGGTTCCTCCTCTGGTGGGTCCAGCACTGAAGGAGGGGGGTAATTTCGAGGTGACGAGACTCGTGAACGTGGTGGGTAAGGACCTGTTGGCCCTGTCGGCCCCTCTTCTCCCGGGCTCAGGCCCGAAGCCGGTTGTCAAGGGAGATGGCGAGTTTGATTAGGCTGTTCAGAGAACTGGACTCCTCACGGGTCGCCAGCTCATCTTTCAGGTCCTCACTGAGGGCCTTGAGAAAAACCCCTTGGAGAGTGGCGTCATTGGACTGCCATCTCAGCCACACTGCGGTTGCCCTGGTGGAGCTGGAGTAGGCGTTGGGTAGCATCAGGATGTGGCACACGTGGTTCTCTGCCAGGAAGGAGCGGCGGAGCCACGGGCTGAGGCTCCGGGGGAGGCAGTGCTTGACTGCCATTGGCCCTTGGGAGGGGCAGATGAGCTGCCAGCTGGCCAATCATGGTACCTATCTGACTCGGTCCGAGACGGTCTTCAGAGTCTCCTGGACATCTTCCAGGCGGAGGCCATGTTGATCGATCAGTGTGCCCTGACAGGCCAGGGTGTGGTGTAACTGCTCTGAGTCGGCTGAGTCCATAATTTGGCCAGTTCATTCTGTTAAGGATCCGAGTAGGGACTGGACTCAAATGCACGACTCAGACACAGAATACAATAATGCTCACTCTGAGCTTTTATTACTTCGTCCAATACTCCAGAAGTATAGGGAGAAACAAGGAAAGGGACTGGATCCTGGGTTGGCGAGAACAGGGGCAGAGCGGGAGAGGGGTGCAGGCAAAGGGGCTGGATAATGGCTGAATCCTGGGTTGGCGTAGCAGAGAGAGAGCGGGATGCGGGAGACAGGAATGCGTGGTGTGGAACAAGGAGATGGCTGCAGGCTGGCGGGTAAGCAGAACAACAGACAAGGCGTTAGTCTTGTTTGTTCTTTGCTGAAACTATGAAGCGTTAGTTAGCAAGACAAAGCAAGACTATGACTGTAGATTTCAAGACCAGACAAGACCAGAGTTTTACAACGACAAGACTTAACGAACTGGCACTAGACAAAGAACACCGGGAGAATATATAGAAGTTAATGAGCTAATGAATGAGTGCAGCGTGAGAATGCATGCGAGAGTGATTAAGCGGAGACAAGGGCGTGAGGAATGCAAGCGGGGAAAGGAATGTGATAGGTGGAGGAAATGTGAGAATGAATTAGGTGAAACAAGGAGGGAAACCACGCCCAGCCTGCACAACAAGGAAGACAGACAGGGAAACGTAAAAACAAGACAAGAGACGTGAGGGAAAGGAGAAAACACAGAGCACAAACAGGGATGGGGACTGAGAGGGAACGGAGAGTGTAACACAAGCATAAATAAATGTGAGCGCCTCTGAAGTGCAAGACCATATAGACAGTTAAAAAAAACAGACACATAGGCTGTGACCAAATATGATCCCTTCACATATTTGATTCAACCATTGTGAGGGGGAGTGTAAGATTTGGAGAACCAAATGCGACCGATAAGGATTTCTAAAAGTGTACCTAGAAAGATACGCCACAAAAGTTGAACTAACCGCACCAGGATGGAGATAACACAGGATCGGGAGCAAAACTTCCCTAGCACAAGGCGAAACAAAGCAACCTCAAAAACTGAGGCGATCTCGATGAACAGCGAGAATAACTAACAAAAGAACCACACGCACTAAATAATTAGGCGTAACAGGAGGTTGTGAAACAAAGCAAAACTCGAAAAAACGAGTGAAAGAAAGGAACAGAAAAGAAATCCTGTTATCCAAAGCTCTATAGGCAAAAGAGCTTGAAAACAAAGGGTAACAGGTAAAAAGAATAAAGGATAAAGAAAACGATTGGAAAGAAAAGGGAAAACCAATCTAATCCTAATTCTTAACCGGACTTGCTGCGTTTCTTGTTCTTACAAACCAGAAATGCAGTGACCGAATTTCCTATACCTTACCGACTTAATTGTCAACATAGCAAAGACAATATCGAAGTGCTGGCAGGTGGAAGTCCTGAGCTACTTATAATGGGCAGGAAATCCAAAACAGGTGAAAGGAATAATTGCCGGGCGAGATTCAAACACCGGAACGGAGGCAGAAAAAATCCGATAGAGCGTCCAAAAAGAAAAGCTAACGCAGAAACAGCAGAGGCTGCCAATAACCATGACAACCATAGGGATTCAACTTCGTCCAAAGGCTTTTGAGTGGGTGACTTTTTCTCACAAATAAACAAGCAAACAAGTAAAACCTACAAGTTATAGTAACCTACAATATTACAAACAAATTTATAAAACTACAAATTACAAACTACTCGATTTTTGTTAATTCATCTTCATAATCTACACTTTGTAACCATTGTTACATCCCAAAGTTCGCCGGAGTTATAATAACCCGGTGAACACACTAACAATAACACACAAAAGACACTAACCAGAAAGAGCAAACGTCAAATTACAATACAACAAATAGTTTATTACACAGAAGATAAGACAAAATGCACAATACACCACACTTACAGGATGGACAGAACAGTAGGCAGTCTAGAGCTAAGGTAGCCTAACCTGAAACAATGTTACTTAGGCTACTCTCGACCAAGAGGCAGGAAAAAGAGCAGAGAAAAAGCTGAGCCTAGCTAAAAAGGTGTTTAGCAAAAACAAAGAAAATAACTGTCTGTCCACCTGCAACTTCAAACAGAAAAATACACAGACAAGACAATTTAATCTAGTGACAAATGATGATTGAATGATGCAGAAAACGAGCCAGCGCGAGAAAATGGAGAGAAAAAAAAGAGAATCTGCACGGCGATTCGGCTTTTATTCATTTTATTCAGTTCACCGCAGGTGTACACTTCAGAGGCACTCTCGTTTACTTATGCTTGTGTTTTCACTGATTTGCACTTCAAAGCTGCAAGCTTTGCCTTTTTTCTTTTTGTATATTTGCGTGTTGCACTCCAGAGCTGCAAGTTTTTATTTTTGTGTTTTCTTCTTGTTTTTGCGTTTTGCACTTCAGCGGCTCTATTTGCACTTCAGTGGCTCTATTTGCACTTCAGAGCCGAAAGTATTTGTTTTTGCGTTTTTCGTTTTGTTTTTGTGTTTTGCACTTCAGCCACCGTAAATATGCAGCGTCAGCCTAAACCATTATGGTGCTCTAGAGATGACATTTTTTGCGCCTGTATGGGGGGGGGCGTTTTTTGAACAATCCGGGAAATTGATGGTAAGACATAATCAGTAGAAATGGTTTAAAAGTAAGCTTTAGTTAATGTCTACGCTCTAAATGAAATAGGAATTTACTTCCGAAACCAGCATGACGTAGTCACTTGAGTACTCTATGACAGCACCACAGCAAGGCGTGGCTAGAAGTAGGCTACAATTGCCTAGACTGTTCACAGATACTTTTTAGGCTATTGCAGTCAGTTAGTGTATAACACGTTGGCAGAAATATTTTTTATCTGTGAAAATGACAGATGCCATTTGTATTTTTCCTCAAACTTTCAGAAAATCTGTAAATGACGGGAAATTCTCGGTTAACACAACCCCTGGTTGCAGCGAAGATGTAAGGACACATTAGACAATACCAGCAAAAGCAGAACATGAGAAATATGGCTTAATTTTGTGATCATTTTAGGGCAAAGATGAGATGCGTGTGTAGCCTATGCGCTTGTTTTATGAACAGAAGCAGGCGCTGCGCTCCTGGCAGCAGACAATCCATAGAAGTGCGGAAAAATTTAGAAGGGGCGTGCCGGGTGCCAAATTTGCACCCCGTCGACGTGGCGCTCTAGGCGGCCGCCTTGTCGCCTATATTGTAAAGCCGGCCTGTAAATATGCATCTACATAGGCATGTAGACAACACGTGTACACCCTCCTGTCTGTTAGACACACAAGGGCGTGCACAAACATGAATAAAAATATCAAGATTACAATGTGAAATGGAGATTACTAGTTTTCCTCAAAATAAAACATTTTCTCTCCTGGAACAGACACACGTTGTCCCTGGAATCGCGGGAAAGTGGGCTTGTTTTAAAGCATTAAGCTACCAGTAAAACGCGGTCATATTTCCATAAGCAGGACAATATAAAACATTGTATAATCAAACAAAATTAGTTAAACAAGTAAGCTAATTTGCCTTTTTCTAAGCTGAGATGGAAGCCAAGTTCTGGTAGCTTATATGCTCAGCTGTTGCATGTGTTATAACAAAATCAAACCGCATATATTTTGTAAAATAACAGCACTGGTGGAAGCTCTGTTTCCCCTTTATTATATTTCTGGGAAACGGGAAATAGTTTGGTCGGGAATTACCGGGAACCCAATCTGCATGCCGGTGTTAAACACTAATGTTTAAGATTATTATTGTGTATATTAAAGCATATCACAATGGTTAGTCCAAATAATATTGATCCTAATATTGATTCATATATTCCTTGTTCGCACACTTTCACCTTGCGCACGAGCAGGTCTGTTTCGTCAACTGTAAATCGCTCTTTTTGCAGTCTTATTACAAACCCCAATTCCAAAAAAGTTGGGACAGTATGTAAAATGCACATAAAAGCAGAAAGCAGTGATATTTAAATTATCTTTTACACATTGAAAACAGTATGTGAGGCACCCGGATTCCATCCCGGGTTTTCCCATTGTCTCACAGTCCACCCTGTGTTTTCCCTCTCTCCCTCCTACTTGTGTCCTGCACTCCCCACACCTGAATTGTGTTTTCCTCTCATGTCCTCGTTACCCTTTTCCCACCTGTTGCTCGTTTTGTCCTCGTCATGTCTTGTATATAGTCTGCCCTGTCTCTTTGTTCAAGGCTGGACCGTCTTGTGTGCTCGTCTATTTTGTAAGCTGGGTTTCCCGTTGAAAGAAAAGATATTTAATGTTTTACCTTATCAATTATAATTATAATTTTTTTTTTTTTTTACAAATCACTGCTTTCTACTTTTATGTGCATTTTACATACGGTCCCAACCTTTTTGGAATTGGGGTTTGTAAATCCGCCATTACATTAGCAATCCGACAAGGTGCAAACACAGGTGGCTTTTAAAGGGAATGGGAGATGACACTGATTAGTTTATTGCATGTTATGCCCAAAACACACCTATAATTAATGAAGAGGTGAAGTTCAGCCCATTTAAACCTTGCGCCTTACTGTGCACTCAAAATATGCACCCTCTAACTAGCAAAAGTGGAGTTGGACATGCCCTAAATGCACTTGCACCATGTGTTTTAGACCATGCGCTAAGATTGTCAAGATAGAGCCCCATGTGTGAGCATCACAGAAACTTGGGATCATTTCAGCCCTTGACTCCCTCTGCAACCTTCCTCCCCGGTCTTTGGCTGTCTGGCATCCTCCAGGCCAACAGGACATTGCATTAATCATCTCTGCTGTTCTGTTCACCTACCAGTTCTTGCTCTGCATTTTCATTGTCAGTCATGGTCGCGAAGATGAACTTTTATCCAACCAAAATTCAAAGGCTTGTCTTCTAACCCTCATACTGTTTTCCACCTGTTCTTCCCTGTTAAGGATGTACCCTTCCCCATCCCCATTTATTCTTTGATTATTTAAAAAAAATCCCACATCCTGAAAATCCACAGAATAATGTGCACTGCTCTTTTATGCCTCAAATATTCTGGTGGCAAAATGGTGTTTTTATTAGTAAATTAATTTTCTGCCGATTTTCCCGATTGTTCTAATTAACAATGAGGTGAGGGCTGTTCATAGTCAACTCACTTATGAATGGAACACCCAGTTTTTATTTCTAGCATGAGTAATAGTATTTTTCAACATAAATCAATATTTGTATAATAACTTTTTGATGTATTCATAAAACTAGTTATGGGTTGTGATAGTTTTATTTCACATCATCAAAAAATGGCTCTACAACAATTCACAAATATACCACTAGGTGACAGGATAGCTCAACATTTGCAACAGCAGCTTATGACTTGAGTAGTAGTCCAACTTCTGTTGAATTCCTCTTTATGCCCACAAGGTGGCGAAAGTAAACCAAAATGGACATTATTGCTTGCTGTATGGCACAAATTGGCTCTACATGCTTTCCTGTTTATTTTTTGTTTGTTTGTTTGTTATCCCTTCTGATTGATAACTTTATTCAATTTACTTCAGTGTGTAACTAAGCTCGGTAGGAGATTAATATTGTTGAGGTTAATAAAGAACCTGGTTGAAAAGCAGAGTTAAAGATCTGTAGGCATGAAGTTGTGTAAAATTTGAACAAAAAATCCTAGAGTACTGTTTGATTGAACAATATTGTTAGGGTGGGATTATGGGAAATTAAATAACTATTTTTCTTTCTGGCAGAAATACATGGGAACACCTGCTACAAAAAGGATGAATATTACAAAAGGATATGAATGTCCAGAATACAAGGTGAGTTGACTCATTATTGTTGCTCAGAACCGTCTCAACTGAAATCGCTGCCACCAGCAGTCTTGAAACAACATACTTTTTTTTTTTCTTTGGAGTGATTATGAATATTAGCAATTTGAAGAAAAAAAACACAGTGAAGTCTCATTTCAGGGCATGCCAAAAATATAAGGTACCGAAGAGTCCAAAAAAAGTGATGTTTTATTGAAGATTGTTTTATTAGGCTATATATTTAGGTGCATGTACCAGTGTGATATCAATTTTTACAATTTTAAGCCATCCTAAGGGGCAAATGTACAGTGCAGTCCAAAAGTATTTGGGCAGTGACACATTTTTTTGTTGTTTTGGTTCTGCACAGTGAAATGGAACAGAGACTATGAAGTTAAAGTGCAGACTTTCAGCTTTAATTTGAGGGTGTTTACATCCATATTGGGGGAACCGTTTAGCAATTGTAGCCTTTTGTTACATCACCCCCCCCCCCCCCCCCTCCCCATTTTAGGGGACCAAATGTAATTAGACTAATTAGCATAAACTTAAATAAAGTCATATTTAATAGTTGGTTGCATATCCTTTGCATGCCATGACTTCTTAATATCTTTGACTACATCAAAAGACTCTTGATATTTTATTTTCTTATTTATAGGTGCTCTTACAAGGGGGGTTGGGACTAGATTAAGCTATACATTACTCTTGAACAGTATGGAACACATGGTTGGCTAAAAATGTCATCAAGGGTCTTAGGTTTCAAAGGAGCTTCAAACCATCACTGCTGCCACAAATGCACTATATCTGGATGGATCACTTTAAGGGCTCTATTTTCCGGCTGGCGCATGGTGGGTGGCGAGCCAGTGCATTGGCGATTCTGGCAAAGTGACATTTTCGGCATGGATTTTCACGCTCCTGAGCGCGTTTTAGGAGAGCCACTGTGTGGGTGTGTCAGTCCCTGGCGAGTTGCTAATTTCGGGACTTTCCCAAGCAATGCATGCATTATTGTTCATAACCTATTCAAAAGCCAATAAATATGGATAATATGCCGTCTGATTTGACTTTTATATGCAAGTAAGTCCCCCAAGCAGGAAACTTTGCATTTATTGTGCATTTTTTCTTTTTTTATGTTAGGGGTAGGCTACTGTATTCCGTTCTTTTTCTTACACCCATAATTCTGCACTGTAAAAAATATCTCGTAAGAAAACGTGAAAAGACTGTCAAAAATGTTGCCAATGAAATGACTGACAGTGTTTTGAAAATCAATTATTATTATTCACATATGACGTTGTCCAACTAGGCTACATTGAGTTTGTTGCGATTTGACGAGAGTCAATTTCGTTTCACATGAACAAGTAATTTATTATGTAGGCTACTGTACGTACAGTGCAACAATGAACGGGAAATTAAAAGCTTATGTTTTTTATTGGAGGTGATAACAGCGAACCAGATGATTGCATGTGCTGTAAGCTGCAGTTCCCTACGAATGAGTTTCCGTTATATTCCTCAAATTATTGAACTTAATTGTTAACAGGCTTTAACCTAATAGCATATGTCTGCTAGAAAACCTAATTTTAGTTTGTTCGGCAATTTTGTGCTCGTCATTATGCCAGTCAATGGACTAGCCTCTCCAGACTTGCTATACAAATCTCTCTCAGACACACTCGTTCATACGTCATGTGGTCCCAGTATGCTTTGCGCAAAGGCTAACTGTAGCATTTAGCTTTCAGGCTTTATGGAAACAAGGATTTCTTTACAGAAATGGGGATCTCAATTTAGAAATAAGGATTTCATTTTAGAAATGAGGATCTCAATTTAGAAATAAGGATATCATTTTAGAAATGAGGATTTCAATTTAGGAAAAGGATTTCCATTTAGAAACAAGGATTTCATTTAGAAATAAGGATTTTGTTTTAGAAATGAGGATTTCTATTTAGAATTATGGATTTTATTTTGGAAACTAGGATTTATTTTTGGAAATAAGGATTTAGTTGTAGAAATAAGGATTTAATTTAGAAGTAAGGATTTTGTTTTAGAAATGAGGATTTCTATTTAGAAACAAGGATTTCATTTTAGAAAAGAGGATTTTTATTTAGAAACAAAGATTGCTTTTTAGAAATGTGGATTGCACCTCTGGGCCACCGTATTTATGCCTTAAAAAAAAAAAGATCATTGCAGGTAATGTGGAAGTAATCAACAAGAGAGTGTGAGACCGAAGGGTCTCAAAGGGGGGAATGTGGAAGTAAGCCGTAGGCCCAAGAAAGCCTCATATGCAAATATATAAATAATTAAATAATACAGTCAAGATCTAGTGGAAAAGTACTGAGATGGGGGGTTGTGAGAGGGTGCAGGATAGTTCTCTGTCAGCAAGGACGAGGGCATCTAACACACCAGTCAAAACAGGAATGTTTTCCTCCTGTGTTCCATAACAAAGCAGGAGTTGTACTTATAGATCGTGCTGACCGAACAGGTGGGAGGAGAGTTCACAAACAATTTTATTTGATAGATCAAGAGTGCCCCCAAGCGCATAGGGTAAGAACAGGTCATATAACATGTTAATGTTTTGCCTAATTTGTTATTGGATAAAATAAGATATTATGAAAAGGTGTTACCACATATCATTGGTGTATTAGCAACGTAAAGGAGGAGTTATGATATTGTAAAAACTAATGTTTGTTATTGTTCGGGGAATTCTGAATCCTCTGCGTAGGTTTGTGGTTTTCCCATGTTGAATCAACATTTGACCATTTAATAAAAGATTATACTTCTGCTATTTCCTTCATCTTTATCTTGAGTATTCTTCCACTCGAAAAACCCATCTCAAATTGAATTTAACGAGGAGGGAGTCAAAGGACTTACTTCCGCAGTAAGCGCTTGTAAATTTTTGTTAATTAATTTACAAACTACTTATTTACTGTTTTTTGCGATTGCTTACATATTTGTTGCGGAATTTGGCTCGTGTCAAAACTCTACACACAAGCCAAATAAGACACAACACTTGGAGATAAACATCTCACTTCTATGTCAAAATGAAACTGCACTCAAAATCTAACAATCCTTTTTCAAAATGGCATTTTTGCAACAAAATTATATACACATGCACCATTTGAATTACTCTTTCAATTACTCTTTTGATGCAGAATGGTGTGCAACAATTACATAGGTACAGTCTTGTGTAGAAAGTTGAAGACATACCTGTTATCCAGTGTAAATGTCCGTATTATGGATGCTACCGTGTAGCAACTCAGGTTGGGCTGGACTCTCTGCCCAGCCTCCCTCATCGTCAGGCCATGATTTATGACATGGTCCACCAAAGTGGCCCTAATATCGTCGGAAATATGTCTCCGTCTATTGCCTGGTCCCCTTCTTTGTCCTCGTCCTCCTCCTCCTCGTCCTCCTCATCCTCCTCCTCCTCCTCCTCCTCGTCCTCGTCCTCTCGCTCTCACTGCCTCCATGTTTGCAAAGTTCTCACAAAAGAGGCGAGCTTACCTGAGGCCTATTTGTAGTGCTAAGGCTCAGACTGATTGGTGTTCAATTAGTGTATGAAGTGTTTTCATGTGTGTGGGTGTTGCCAATTTCAGGTATGTTTTGCATTTTAAAGTCGAAGTCAAAGTGCTTTTATTTATCAAGTGCACAGTATAACACAAGGTCATTCTGAACAATTAAATTCTTAGGACATGGCAAGCAACAACTATGTAGTAGGCATAAAACATATTTAATTGTTAAAAAGAGAATAACAAAAACATACATAGCAGTAAAACACTAGCAGCAGTTCCAGAGCCAGTACAGATGGGAGATATGGACAGTAAGAATAAGAGTATTAAATATTATAAATATAAAGTGTAGAGGTGCTGATGGATATGTACATTAAATTATGGTGATGTACATTGAATGTACATAGGAAGTGACTACAGCATACATTGAGCTGATCATGTGATCGATGTGAAAACTGAGATTAGGGTTGCTGGTTGAGAAGCCTGATGGCCTGGGGGGAAAAACTGTTTGTGAGTCTGGTAGTCCTACCAGATGGCAGCAGTGAGAACAGTCCATAGCCTGGGTGGCTGTAGTCTTTTATGATTTTCCGTGCTTTCTATAGACGTGTTATAATAGAAGTGTTTTCCCCATGATTGCAAGAGATTTCACTTTTGAACGAAGTGTCTGAGAAACAGTGTGTAGCGTTTTGCAAGAAGTGTGTTGCGGAATTGCAAACAAAGTGCAAAGCAGAAAATGTGTTTGTACTTTTGGTGCCTTTGTTTAAGGCATGGGTACAAAAGTTAAGGTTTTGATGCTTTTGTCTCAGTGTCTTTCAGTGTGGAAGCAATCAGCAAAAACTGTAAGTTTTGCGATGTAGGTGTGAGGCACCCGGGTTCCATCCCGGGTTTTCCTATTGTCTAATAGTCCACCCCGTGTTTTCCCTCTCTCCCTCCTACTTGTGTCTTGCACTCCCCACACCTGCATTGTGTTTTCCTCTCGTGTCCTCATTACCCTTCTCCCACCTGTTGCTCGTTTTGTCCTCGTCATGTCTTGTATATAGTCCATCTTGTGTTGCTCGTCTGTTTTGTGAGCTGGGTTTCCCATTATATTCTTGTCTTGTACACCCCGGTTATGTACTCTCGTGTCATGGACCCCCTCATCTTGGGCCCTATCTTGGCGGTCTTGGCGCTTGGTCTAAGCGCATGGCGTCAAGTCCATTTTGGGTGGGTCCAAGTCCACTTTTGCTCTTTTAACGGCGTGTTTTTTGGGCGCTAAGCACGGCGCAAGGTGCAAATGGGCTGAACCTAGTCACTTCATTAGTTATAGGTGTGTCTTGGGCGTGACATGCAATAAACCAATCAAAATGTCATATCCCATTCCCTTTAAAAGCCTGCTTTTCCACCTTGGCTGATTACTTGATGGCGAAACAGACATGCTCGTGTGTGTTTAGTGTGATCAAGGAATAGGCTAAATGGAGTATGATCAATATTATTTGGACTAACCATTAGCCTATGAGTTCCCGGTAATTCCCGACAGGGCTGTTATTTTACAAAATATATGCGGTTAAATTTTGTTAAAAGGACCTGCAACAGCTGAGTCTCACCTTAGAAAACGCCAAATTAGCCTGCTTGTTCAGCGAATTTCGTTTGATTATGCAATGAAAGTGTCAAACATCAATTCCATGAGGCTGTTCTCATGGAGTTCTCGAAGTTCAAGCTTCATCCGAAGTCCATTAGGGTACCTGCATAGTAGTATTGATTAATAACATATAAATACTGTTATTTTGCCTTAATGATGACACTAAATACAATAAAGCTGTCAGGTTGGCAACCCATATGTCCACGCATATTTCCCCTTGTTTAATAATGTCCTGTTTATGGAAATGTGACCAACCTGTTTGACTTGTAGCATAATGCTTTAAAACAATCCACTTTCCCAGGAATACCGTGAAACGTGCGACTTACAGCAGGGGAAACAGAGAACATGCAGCGCACATGCAGAGAATGGCATTAAAATGAATTGTGAATTAATTGTGTAATGTGCTACAAATTTGTTTTTGTTTCTAATTAGAGGCTTAGTTCTCTTTAAAATCGTTTTGTTCAGTTATGGAATAACAGGTGAAATCAGCTGGGTTTTAATAAACTGAGAGTATGGAAACCTGGTCACTGTAATTTAAAAAATATGAAGGATGAAGAATAGCTAAGGTTACAATTTAGTTAACATGGTGACATTTATCTCAGTTTTTTAACCATAGGCTATCGAAAAAACATTATGCACAGTGAATCCGCTGTAGCCTCGGCTATTTGAAAAACAATAAATGCAATATTCACTGGACAAGGTTTTGAACTTTTTTCAGTCACAAACCATTCTATTTACTTACAGGCTGTATTCCTAGATAAACAGAGTTACATTACATTACATTACATTCATTTAGCAGACGCTTTTATCCAAAGCGACGTAAAGTAAGTGCATACAGAGACATCATCAAGATCACTACAGAACAGACAAGACAAAGCACATCCTTCCCATAATGTAGCAGCTATCCCTAGTAATGAACGTTGACTGTAGTTCACAGTAAGCTGTGGGTAAATCAGCAATACTACACTTCTATTCTAAATACTATTATAAACTATAATAAACAGACAGGAAAACACAGGGAACTAGTAAACACAGGGAACTGATATTCCTAGGTTAGGATATCAGTCAAGGTGGAGGCTGAAGAGGTGTGTCTTCAGGCCTCGACGGAATGCAGGCAGGGTTGGAGTAGAACGTAGGGGAATGGGAAGTTCATTCCACCACTGAGGAGCTAAGGTGGAAAAACTCCGCAGTCGGGATGAGCGAGAGCCTTTGACACGGAAGGGGGGAAGTGCCAGTCGCCCTGCTGTAGAAGAGCGAAGTGGTCGAGCAGGAACATAGTTCTGGATTAAGTCCTGCAGGTAGGCGGGGCCTGTCCTATTGGCTGCAGTGTAGGCCAGGATCAGAACTTTGAACCTGATCCTGGCTGCAACTGGCAGCCAGTGGAGTGACCTCAGCAGGGGGGTTACATGGGAAAATTTCGGGAGGTTGAACACAAGCCGGGCAGCTGCATTCTGGATCAGTTGAAGAGGCAGAATGGTGCAGGCTGGTAGGCTTGTGAGCAGGGAGTTGCAGTAGTCCAGGCGTGAGGTGACCATGGTCTGGACAAGAAGCTGGGTGGAGTAGGTGGTCAGGTACGGTCGAATCCTCCTGATGTTGTACAGGAGGAACCTGCAGGACCGAGCCGTCGCCCTGATGTGCTCTTTGAAGTCCAGCCGGTCGTCCAGGACCACCCCCAGGTTCCTTGCAGAGCGGGAGGCAGCCACCACGGTCCCGTCAACGGTGATGGAGAGGTCATGTAGTGGGGAGGTCTTGTACGGCATGAAGAGGAGCTCTGTCTTGTCAAGGTTGAGCTTCAGGTGATGGGTACCCATCCACTCAGAGATGTCAGTCAGACAAGCAGATCTGACTCTAGCAGTGGCGAGTGCCTCCGTCACAGCCAGGAGAGCAGTTTCAGTGGAATGGCCGGTTCTGAAGCTGGACTGATGCGGGTCAAGCAGGTTGTTCTGGTGGCGAAAAACAGACAGTTGGTTAAGGACAGCACGTTCAATTGTTTTGGACAGGAAGGGCAAGAGAGATACAGGACGGTAGTTCCTGACATCAGTGGGATCCAAGCTAGGTTTTTTAAGGAGTGGGGTTACACGGGCAGTTTTAAAGGCAGCAGGAACATGGCCACAGATTAGGGAGGTGTTAATAATGGAGGACAGATATGGAAGGAGCTCAGCAGATATAGACTGGAGGACTGCTGAAGGTATGGGGTCTAGTGGACAGGTGGTTGCGCGATGGCGCGTCACCAGCTCGAGCACATCTGAGTCCTCCAGAATCTTGAAGGACGGCAGTGTAGCGATGGGTTCAGTATGGGGGATATGGGGTGTCAGTTCCGGATCGCGGCCACCTTCCCCTCAAAGTGGGTCAGGAAGTCATCTGCAGAGAGGGAGGAGGGTGAAGGGGGTGGAGGGGGGGTGAGCAGGGATGAGAAGGTGGTAAAGAGTTTACGTGGGTTGTATTGTAATGACATCTGAAGCGCATTTTCAAAACTCAAATGTCCGTCTATTGCAGTGCGCGAGTTTTCCATTGAATGACAATTCACGCATTAGGTGTATTTGACAATTTGCGCATTAGGCTTGATATAGGTATTATCAGCTCCTTTTTAATGGATAGCCATTGTCCCGTAGGCCTACCATCGCACATCGCCTGGATGTTGATGGAGTGAGCTGAGGGACAGGTATGTGGTCTTTGACCTATGGATCCATTTATTATTATGCATTTTTTGATATAGCCTACACAATAATAATATTTCACATTGTAATCTTGATATTTTAGTCATGCTTGTGCGCGCGCCTGTGTGTAACAGTCTGGAGGGTGTATGCGCGTTGTGCACACGCCTATGTAGACGCACTTATATGCACCGTTAAAATAACATGTAAACAACTGCAACATGACTTTGACCAGGTTTGTGGTGGTTCTAGCACAAGCGCTTTCTACTGGCTCAAGATAGCAATACGCCAGAAAGAATCCTGGCCACTCCTCATTTTAAGACCAACACGCCCAGTTCACTTGTAATGGGTGCAAGAATACATGGTAGTTAAACGACGTGAACGCAAGGTGTTATTATGAACCATGCGTCGGGTGTAAGATAGCAAAGACACTTGCGTTTGGGTTAGCGCCGCTTTGCGCCGGGTGTAAGATAGGGCCCCTTGTCTTGTTCTCTCCAGGGTCCCCAGTTCCCTCCAGGCTTCCTCGTTCCTGTCCCTCCTCGTTCCCGTCCCTCCTCGTTCCCGTCCCTCCTCGTTCCTGACCCCATGGCCGGTGTGCCGTCCTTAACCTGTACCCCACGGCCTGGGTGACGTTTTGTTCCTGACCCCCACGGCTAGAGTGCCGTCGCGGGCCCTCCGCGCTATCCGCGGGACCCCCGCACCCGTTCCTGACCCCATGGCCGGCGTGCCGTCCTTAAGCTGGACCCCATGGCCTGGGTGACGTCTTGTTCCTGACCTCCACGGCCAGAGGGCCGCCATGTTCCTGACCCCACGGCCAGAGGGCCGCCATGTTCCTGACCCCACGACCAGAGGGCCGCCATGTTCCTGACCCCACGACCAGAGGGCCGCCATGTTCCTGACCCCACGGCCAGAGGGCCGCCATGTTCCTGACCCCACGACCAGAGGGCCGCCATGTTCCTGACCCCACGGCCAGAGGGCTGCCAGGTTCCTGACCCCACGGCCAGAGGGCTGCCATGTTCCTGACCCCCTCCTAGTCTTGACCCCTCCATGTTCCTGCCTCGTGTCTGGTTTCGTCTTGCCCCTGCCTAATTCTCTCAATAAATGTACTCCCTGGTGGAGTTTCCCCCTGAGCCGTCTCTGAGTCTTGCGTTTGGGTCCGGTCCCCCCTGCGGGAACCATAACAGTAGGTGGAATTTACATTATCTATCTCCCATCCTCCTCACAGCAGACCTGTATACCTATAATTGAATATCTGTAGTTACACTCCAAAGTTCCATTCCCTAGCACTGCTGTCAGTCAATTTGACCAACCATGTCAACTTTTGGGGAATGGCTAGCCCAAATTCCACTTGAGTGTCCCAATGTGAGCATTACATGTTAAATATCAACTACATTTGTCATAATACCTTCGTTTCATTGTAAAATTATGCTTTCAATATGTAACTTGCATTATCCAAGACAAATGCTGTTAAATTGTTGAAATTGACCTCAATGCTCAGTCAGCATTTTTTGATGCTAACTGCAACTGAGCTGTAACTTATGGAATGAAGACAGGCTACACAGTGTTGGTAATAATAACTTTTAAATAAAATGTTATTGATTTTATTTACAGAACAAATAAAACTGTACAAACGTAATTGTCTGTGCCACCTGTTGACTCGTCCGTTGAAATATGTTATTTATGCGAGTTAGCAGCCTGTGGTAAGTATTTCTACCCTAGTTGTTTTCAGGGAATATCCCCTCCATTTTTCTACATTCCAATTAAAAATGCACGTCATTCAGGATTGTCAACAAGTGGAATGTTTGTCCCACAGTTCTCTTCTCCACTGGTCACCTGGTCATTGGAGTGTTAGTGGCAGCTCTAACGACAAGCTTGCTGTGGGGTGTGGCTCTTTACCTTAAACAAAAGTAAGACCCCCTTAGACACTTACAAGCCTGAACTTTGGCTTCCACAATGAGGAAAGTCTCCTGAAAACGGTCTCTGGCTTTTCTTTTGCTTATGTGTCTTTTTTTTGCTTTTGCATCTGTTTCCGAATTAAAATGGAGGACACGCACGGCTGAGAACTGCACTGATGGTTCAGGCCAAGTGCAGACAACTGATGAGACAGAGGAACCAACCGACCCTGCTCAAGCAGTGTGAACACAAGCCCTTCTCTCTGGTAATTATGACATTACTCTTAGTGTACATAACTCCAGAGCAAGAATTATGGGAACACACGCTATACATTACATTTACATTACGGGACGCATTTATCAGATTCACACAGCTTTCTGCATTGTTTACATAGTATCCATTTATACAGCTGGATATACAGCATACTGAAGCAATTCAGGTGAAGTATCTGGCTCACGGGTACAACGGGTACAACGGCAGTGTCCTACCTGGGAATCGAACCTGCAGCCTTTCGGTCACAAGCCCAGTCCCTTACCCATACACTGCCGCCCCTGTAGCACACAGGCAATGAGGTAAAACACATTTGTTTTTCCAGGGTCCTCCGTCAAAGTCAGGTGAGGATCTCTACGCTAACCTCATGGTGGCCAGGAAGAGGAAAGAAAGGGAAGAACGGGGAGAGACGGAAGCAGGAGGGCAGAACCAGACGAAGACCCAAAGCCAAGCAGCCGATGACACCCTGCATTACGCCTCTGTCAAATTCATCAAATGCAAAAGCAACCCGGAGGCTGCCGTAACCAATCCCGTCTACGACAACGCGTCATGTGACACGAACAGGAAGGATTGCTCCTCCAATGAGTTTGATCCATCCCCAGCCGGCGCAGCCACAGAATGAAGCTTGTGGGTAAATGTGGCCTCCGTCGCTGTCTGTCAGACAAATGGGCGGGACCAAGGATTTGACTGAGCTCCTCCTCCCAGTAGTCTGATAGATAGCGCAGGGGGACCCTTTTACCCATGGCCTGGGTATTTTTCATTTATAATAATAGTAATTTAGGAATCTCTAAATGTAATTTCTGTCATTTTAATTCGGTAATGTAATTTATGCAAATTGTTTATTTAATTTCTTATTAAATACACCAGCTTCCCCTGGGAAAAATAAAGCTTTTCTATTATATCTGTCAGACAACTGATCGGGACCAAGTTTTTCACTGAGCTCCTCCCCTCAGTTGTCTGATTAATAGTGAGGGGGGCCACTTTTATCCACGAGCCACTCTGGAGTGAGCAATACAGGGTCACAGTGACCATAACGGTGAGGTGACAGCAGTGCCGGCCCAAGGTTTTTGGGGGCCCTAAACAAAAAGTCTATATGGGGCCCCCCAAGCCCCAGCCAGCAAGATTTTGCACCAATAGAAATATATTTAAATTAATGAAAAAGCCATTGTCTTAGGGAACACAATTATTTATTTAAAATATATATATTAAAACAACCTAATGTAGCAGATTTGAACAAATTGCAAAGAACAACAGGCTATAAATCAAATTGTTAAACAAGATAAACTGTACAATACAAAAGTGCAATAAAAGTACAATAAAAGATAAACTATAGAAGTTTTTTGTGTAAAAGAGCCCATGTAGGCTTTGCTTGTAAAGTAGTCGTGTATCGGGAGACATAAAACCATCCACGAAAATGACAAGCAACAAGTCTATAACGTAATTCTGTGCGAGATTTTCTAAAACAACCGTTTTTTTGTGTGTGTTTCTTTTACAATGATACCTTGATAAAAGATGGTATCTATGACAAAATATAGTCAGTAAAAAAATAAATAATAATAAGTTCACCAAAATAAGAAAATAATTATTCTAATGGTCTCTGTCTCTTTTAGCCTTGCAACTGTAGGCTACACTTAACTGTGGTTAACGTTATTGTTATAGCAGTACCTAGTGGTAAAAGTTGGTACCTAGGAATTTTAGGTTCTAGGTTTGGTTCGGATTTGTGTAGTATTCGCCTGGCCCAACCCACCGAACCCGACCAGACAATGCAAAAAGCCATGTCTAAGCATTACAAATTGGTAAATGTCTTTTTTTTTCTTTCTCTTTTTGTTTTTTGTGATCCGCTGGCGTGCTTTCGTAACTCCGTCATTTTAGTTTCTGATAATAACAAGCAAAATCAGCACGTGTAAGTAGCTACGTGTATAGCCACCAAAGACGTAGCCTAAATATGACTTTGCAAACCCATTGCGTGAATCTGACCAAACTACCGGTAGCCTATGTATGTTTTTTTCTTTTTGTTAATAAATTAATGGATGAATGAATAAATAAAATTAATCTGACCAGACAACCAATTAACAACAAAAACATTATTTCAAGTGAATTAGTCACTCACTGGCAAATTACAACATTATATTCTGGCCAATCGAGGCCCTGGGCTTCAGCCCATGTAGCCTGTGCATTAAAGCACCCCTAACGATCACATTTTTACGTCATATTGATAGGCTAATTATTTAAGCGAAGATAGCCTATGTGTGATTTTTTTTCTATCGGCATGGCAGCCAACACACACATAATCTATAACATTTTTAATTGACATTAACAGAGAGTGTGACAGTGTGTCCAGAAATGCTCCATGAGTCCGTGATGATCCTTCAGCTTGACTGCCGCTTCACTGACAGGACAACGCGTTGATAATTGCCAACTAACCAACTAACGTTAGTACAGGTAGTCTAACCATGCAGCAATCAGCTACACGCTGCCGACTAGCTTAGTTACCTCCTCCGGCAGTGGATTGAGTGAGCAAACTCAACCTCAAATCCTTTATCGCTAGCATTTGTATTTATATTTAATAGCCTACATTATTTTAATTGCCATGTCCGGCCAGGGGAAGGGGCATTGCCTTCCCCAGCCTTACACACGCTCCGCCTATGCATATATGCTTGCAGCTTACCTTTTTCTCGACTTCTTTTCTCCTCTTCGAATTTTTATCTTTTTTCTGACCCAGATGGGTACATTTGTTTCATAGTGGACACCTAGTTACTACCGCTGGCAGTTGACAGGCAGTAACAGTGTAGTAGACACTAACCTCGCCTGCCAGTTGGGCTCGGCGGTGTAATGGGGCGTGACGTGTGAGGTGGGTGGAGCCAAACGCAGCAAGGGGAATCCTAAGGCCACTAAGGCGGGATACCCCGCAGATAAGGGAGGGGACAAGACAACGAACAACGAACACGACTACAGACGCTACTAACAGGCTGACTGTCACACGCCAAATAGAGCGCAAGGACAGGATTCTGAAGTCAGAAACAATACGCGCCCTGTCTCGGAAACGAGACACACAAGAACGGGCGAGTAGCGTAAAGACAAACATAAAACACAGTCAATAAACACTGCAAAACAATACGATAGAAACTGAGGAGGCGAAAGGAACAGATCCAACGTTCAAAGGCTAGTTTCATAGGCTAGCAGTCAAATGCGGAAAGTAAAGAGGGTGAACACCCGATCTCCCAGGGGGAAGAAACATTTTACAGGCGAGCCGACGGAGCACCGTCGTCCCATAACTTCACTATCCATAATGACTAATGCAAGCTTAATTTAAAACAAAAGCCCTAGCCTCCCAGTAAAGAAATATGAACCGAGGCGAAATGGAACAGAGAGCTAACGTTCCGAGGCTATATTAAGAAGACACGCAGTCACACACAAACACGTCCACAACATCGCCCAAGCTCCACATAAGGAGGCAAACACCCGGAGAACGAAACAGAACAAAAGTTCCCAACAAAATCGTCTCGCAGGTAGAAAGGCGACCAGGACAGCTGCAACAAAAGACCACGCAAACTTAATAGCAAGCACTGCCTCAATATAATATAAATAACCCTGACTCACAACAAAGGGGAACGTAGTCCCCGAGGAGACAAAAACAAAGAAACAAACATACCGAAACTACTAACTGGCACACGAGATGGGTAACTAAACAGCCAGCAGGAAATAAGCCCTGCCTCAGCAATGAGGTGATAAAATAGGCGAGTAGCCCAAATGGTACGAATAACTAACACCAATAAATAAAGCCCTAAAATCAGTAAGATAATAATGCCCTGTCTCTTAGTAAAAACCTACCACGTAGATAAATACAAACAAACAATACTCCTCTCGCCCTCTCGGAAGAAAGCAGACAAAGAGAGGAGAAAGAGACATAGAAAGGCAAACACTAGGCAAACGGACTAAAAAGGAGAAACCAGGAAGCGAGGACTGAAAAGAGCCAAGGGGGAAGAGTCCGAATAACTCCATCCACATAGGCAGGTACGCCAGGAGGGACGAGTCCAAATAACTACTTCCACATAGGCGAGTCCCGCATAACTCCAACGAACCACAACGGAGCGAACCGGTCTCCTAATAAACCTAGACCAAAAATAATACTGACTTAAAATACAAAGGGCTGAATAATACCACACACAATACAGCACAATACACCACAGTACAAACAATCAATATAGAAGCCCCGATAGAATGAAACGGAAGGCTTAAATAGCAGTGACCACGCCCAGGAGTAAATGCTAACAGAAGGTACGCAAACCCAGCAGGGCGGAGCAAGCATCTACCAAAAGGGCAGCGCCCTCGCGTGGCCACCAAGGAAAACGACCGCGTAGGTAAACAGGGTTAAAACCATGACAGGACCCCCCCTCTAAGGGGCGACCCAGGCGACCCGAGAAATAAACCTCTGCGGACGTTATAAAGAAATAAAATACCAATTTTTTTTTTTTTTGGAAGGGTAGGGAGGGTGGGACCAAGGGCGAGGGGGGTGTGGAACAAACTTGTGCCCGGCTAAAAGCACCTTGGGGAAAATACTCAGCACCCTGGTTCCTGGCTACCTACCAAACCTTACTAATGCCTATCTGTCTTCTGGAGGCGTGCTGGGCAAGAGGCGACTTTAAACGCTGAACTTCAAGAACATTTGGCCTACAGATTGAGACCAAATCCCTTGAAAAGCGTACCCCTGACAGGGATAAAATCCCAGCCCAGGATTACCTCAAAATAAAAAAGGCAAAATAATAAAGTAGTGGGCCGCAGGAAAACCAAAGAAGATTAACTGGCCCACTCGGCGCCTACCTACCAGGGTAGCTGGAAAACAAAAAACACCAAGGTACTAACAAAACCCAAGACACAAACCACAAACAGTAGCCACCAAAACCCATCTTAGTAAAAAAAAATTCCCCTATAAAAGCCGCTGGCCCCGGTAATGGCCTCTATATTCTGTAATGGGGCGTGACGTGTGAGGTGGGTGGAGCCAAACGCAGCAAGGGGAATCCTAAAGCCCTAAGGCCACTAAGGTGGGATACCCCGCAGATAAGGGAGGGGACAAGACAACGAACAACGAACAACGAACACCACTACAGACGCTACTAACAGGCTGACTGTCACACGCCAAATAGAGCGCAAGGACAGGATTCTGAAGTCAGAAACAATACGCGCCCTGTCTCGGAAACGAGACACACAAGAACGGGCGAGTAGCGTAAAGACAAACATAAAACACAGTCAATAAACACTGCAAAACAATACGATAGAAACTGAGGAGGCGAAAGGAACAGATCCAACGTTCAAAGGCTAGTTTCATAGGCTAGCAGTCAAATGCGGAAAGTAAAGAGGGTGAACACCCGATCTCCCAGGGGGAAGAAACATTTTACAGGCGAGCCGACGGAGCACCGTCGTCCCATAACTTCACTATCCATAATGACTAATGCAAGCTTAATTTAAAACAAAAGCCCTAGCCTCCCAGTAAAGAAATATGAACCGAGGCGAAATGGAACAGAGAGCTAACGTTCCGAGGCTATATTAAGAAGACACGCAGTCACACACAAACACGTCCACAACATCGCCCAAGCTCCACATAAGGAGGCAAACACCCGGAGAACGAAACAGAACAAAAGTTCCCAACAAAATCGTCTCGCAGGTAGAAAGGCAACCAGGACAGCTGCAACAAAAGACCACGCAAACTTAATAGCAAGCACTGCCTCAATATAATATAAATAACCCTGACTCACAACAAAGGGGAACGTAGTCCCCGAGGAGACAAAAACAGGGAAACAAACGTACCGAAACTACTAACTGGCACACGAGATGGGTAACTAAACAGCCAGCAGGAAATAAGCCCTGCCTCAGCAATGAGGCGATAAAATAGGCGAGTAGCCCAAATGGTACGAATAACTAACACCAATAAATAAAGCCCTAAAATCAGTAAGATAATAATGCCCTGTCTCTTAGTAAAAACCTACCACGTAGATAAATACAAACAAACAATACTCCTCTCGCCCTCTCGGAAGAAAGCAGACAAAGAGAGGAGAAAGAGACATAGAAAGGCAAACACTAGGCAAACGGACTAAAAAGGAGAAACCAGGAAGCGAGGACTGAAAAGAGCCAAGGGGGAAGAGTCCGAATAACTCCATCCACATAGGCAGGTACGCCAGGAGGGACGAGTCCAAATAACTACTTCCACATAGGCGAGTCCCGCATAACTCCAACGAACCACAACGGAGCGAACCGGTCTCCTAATAAACCTAGACCAAAAATAATACTGACTTAAAATACAAAGGGCTGAATAATACCACACACAATACAGCACAATACACCACAGTACAAACAATCAATATAGAAGCCCCGATAGAATGAAACGGAAGGCTTAAATAGCAGTGACCACGCCCAGGAGTAAATGCTAACAGAAGGTACGCAAACCCAGCAGGGCGGAGCAAGCATCTACCAAAAGGGCAGCGCCCTCGCGTGGCCACCAAGGAAAACGACCGCGTAGGTAAACAGGGTTAAAACCATAACAGGCGGTAATCTAACGTTAAAGGGTGCTGCGCCGCGCAGCCTGTGCGCGCATCATCCGCGGCACAGCACCCACAATTTTAAATCCTCCTTCCTAGTTCCAAAATTAGGTTTAAGAAAAATATACGAAACGAAACATACTACATTTCATTGTTACGGTTGTGTGTACTGTTTATTAGATTAATTGATTGCCAAAAAAATTAAAAATTTAAATTATTATCTTGGAGGGAGGGGCTGGGGCCCCGAACCAATCGCGGGCCCTAAACAAATGTTTACTTTGTTTATTGGCCCTGGGTGACAGTCGTGCCACAGGAAACAGAAGGAGAGAAAAAGCACAGTACTCTGAGGAAGATGATGAAGAACAAGAAAGAAAGGTGATGAGGAAATGGGTTGGGAAAGGGGAGGGAGTTGGGGGAAAAGTGGGGGCGTGTCCTCAGAGTAAAACCGTAAAATTAATAAACTAAAGAAATAAAATAAAGCTGGGATGTGAAGGGAAAGATTAATCAGAACCCAGAGAAATGTTTCCAAAAATGTTGCTTAGATTTCTGGTAACACTTTAATTTAAGGTTCCGTTATAAAAAATGTGTAAACCATTAGTAAATGAGCTATTAATATGACGCATTCATAAACTGAACACCACCTAAACTAAAGTGGCCACAGTTTATTATGTATTCATACTAATTAAGTACAGATAAGTTAGTCAAGAAATAACTAATATAATAATTAATTTGGTTTACAAATTCTTTATAACAGAACCTTAAAATAAAGTGTTACCAAGTTTTTTGTTGTTCTTGTTCTTTTTGGATCTTAATCTGCTCTCTTAAGCTAAAATATTGGTGAAGGATGAACTTGTATTTGTATAAATATAGTTATGGAACCATTGTTTGTGAAATCTAATACCTGCTGTATCCAAGCTTTGTTGTCCTGAGAGAAAACATTTTGAAACATTTCAAAAATAAAGTAAATGAAAGAAAAAACATAATTTAGAGACTTCCAGCTTGCTTTACAGTTGCTGTTTTTTGCAGTTATTCTCTGGTATTTCAATGTATATTTTAATGTTTTTACAACTAGGAACTTGGATTGTCATGGATTGGATTTGTCATTTTTAACTGTATACAGGTGAGTAGAGTCACCCAGTGATTTGAGTAGTATGATACTGATGTTATCAGTCAGTGTAATGGCCTCCTCACAGAGCAGACCTGGGGGGTACTTCATGAAGTTGGATTCAGGAGATTAAACCGGCAAACTTTTGTGAATACTTTCAATTTGATGACATCCAATTGGATGAGAGCGTGGGTTACTTAAAAATATTTACAAACGTCAGCCAGCTAAAAAAACAACTCCTTAATCCCACTTTGTGAAATACCCCACCTGGATCTAATTGAGCATCTTTAGCCTATTGTAAAAAAAATAAAATAAAATGCTTTAGACCCCCTTTTTTCTACATTCGTCAAATTATTGTGAGTTGTTTGATTTTCTTGTAGAAGTGTCGTATTCCTCCTGTATGACCCCAGGTGCTGGCACACTCTATGCCACAGTAAATACAGGCCGTACTGGTGCCACCCGAGGTGTGTGACCTGTTCATTCTCCTGCTTTTATTCTCGGCCTTTATATGGCAACATGATTTATATTAGAAACCAAGCAAAGGTAAATGGCACTCATCTAAAATAACACAAAATAACAGAAGACTGAACATGTTGAAATCAGGCAAACCCTTAGCAAGCAAAAACAGCTGTAAAAGCGGATGTTATCATGGCGCCTGTAAAGAGCACATCACTAATGGAAGAGTTCCTCATTCTCACACTCAGCATTTCTGCACCGAAAACAGACCCACACATCCATCCACTGATCATCCACTCCAGTAATGAGGTAAATCACATCCATCCACTGATCATCTACTCCAGTAATGAGGTAAATCACATCCATACACTGATCATCCACTCCAGTAATGAGGTAAATCACGACCAACAATATTATGAAATTTATTTGCACCCCTGATTGGGAAGTGTGAGTCAGCATTTTTACAGTTCTGCTGAGGCTTCATCCAGAGGGTTGGGGTTGCAAAATGGATGTCAGGGATCATGTGACTGATCAGATAACCATGGAGTCACCATTTAAATGAGTAATTTATAAAGATTAAATTCAGTTGCAACCATTCTGTTTTCCATTCTCTTCACTCTATTACCGCTGTGCCTTTATAATAACTGCAGCCGTACTGGATGAGAACATGTGCACATTCACAAGGCTGACAGTATGAGTTCACTGCATTGTAATTATAATGAATATAATTTGTAAAGGAGGTTTTACAAGCCAAGTTAATTTTCCTGAGTGAAATGCTTTATAAATCTGAGTATGGGACAAAAAATGCTTACACACAGTAAATTGTGTTATACAATTTTAAACTGGATTTCAGTGCCATGGACAATGAGTTAAAATGAGGAACTACATCTTAGCATTACATAGGCTAAAACTCACATTCAGAGGTGGCCAGACTGAAACTTTGGTTGTTCAAATCCTGCACCAGCAACCCTTTCACAAGGCCACTTTATACCACAAGACCACGACAGTTGTTGTGCAACTCAATACTGAATAGCTTGGCACGCTCCAACAAGTGCCTATCCAGGCTATCTCAAGGTTTATCAAAATTAAATAATTTTTCCTAATTTGTGCCTGTATTACTAGAATTATAGCAGGGTTATGCCTGTAGAATTGAAATTGGCCTTGGCAATTTCATTTGAATTCTGCCTGCAATGCTGCCCTTTGAAACAGGGAATGAAAATGGGACTTACTGTGTCATAAAATGTGCACTGGGTAAATTAAAATTAAAGTTGTTGAAGCAAATGGTGCCTTTGATAATTGTGTTTCTCCACTGAAGATCAGCTCCACCCAGTGGCTCTGCTCCTCACTAATACTGAGACATGATTGGAGCAGAGAGATTCATCCTCATTGGCTGCCTGCTGTAAGGTGTGGCTTGGTGTGGGTGGAGTTGGAGAATGTAAATAGCTGCAAAATTGCAGAACAATTAATGAGGAATACAATCAAGTTGCTTTGACAAAATGTTTCTCTTTGTGACCTAATTTTTTATTTATTTCACCCCCCCCCCCCCCCCCCCCTAGATTTTATTGAACTGATGTATTTCAAATAAATAAAAAAAAATAAGAAGTAATAACAATAAAAGTATTACTAAACTAAGATATTCCATACAGTACATGATTGAGAGATATACTGTATGAGCCAGTACGTTTTTTCTCTAGTGCAGGGATCTCAAACTCCAGTCCTGGAGGGCCGCTGTGTCTGCTGGTTTTTGTGATTTCCTTTCAATCAGCAGCCAGTTTAGGCCTTGGAAACAAGGTGTGCAGACTATTTAGCCAATCAATGACTTAAATTAAACACTTAAGTGCAGGAACACATCGAAAACCAGCAGACACAGCGGCCCTCCAGGATTTGAGTTTGAGATCCCTGCTCTAGTGCATCTAAAAAAACACTTAAAAATGTTTTTTGTGAGTGCCCTCCATTAAGGTTTTAGGTGAGATTAAAGAAATAGATGTCTCTTTTTTCCACTATGTTGTATTTTCTGTTGTTTCCTGCAAAATAAAAGAGCAAGTGGGCATTACTATTGCATGTGTTTGAATAGCAAGAACTATCAGATATAATACAACATACTGAACTTTCTGTCAACACATGCCAATTAAATATATAAATACATAAATAAAAGTTAAAAACCTGACTTAATTGTAGTTGATTACTTTTGATGACTGATATAATGATGACTACTCAGAAGGAGGGATTATATGCAGTCTGCACATTTGTACTTGAGAAATTCTTGATCTCAGCATGTTCATATTACTCTATTATCAAAGTTCACTAGTTGTTTCAGAGATGGGTAGAAATGTTGCATATGACCACCCACAATTTAAAATCCTCCTTCCTAGTTCCAAAATTAGGTTTAAGAAAAATATACGAAACGAAACATACTACATTTCATTGTTACGGTTGTGTGTACTGTTTATTAGATTAATTGATTGGCAAAAAAATTAAAAATTAAAATTAAAATTATTATCTTGGAGGGAGGGGCTGGGGCCCCGAACCAATCGCGGGGCCCTAAACAAATGTTTACTTATAAATAAAGCTGGGATGTGAAGGGAATGTTTACTAAATAAAGCTGGGATGTGAAGGGAAAGATTAATCAGAACCCAGAGAAATGTTTCCAAAAATGTTGCTTAGATTTTTGGTAAAACTTTAATTTAAGGTTCCGTTATAAAAAATGTGTAAACCATTAGTAAATGAGCTATTAATATGACGCATTCATAAACTGAACTGCACCACCTAAACTAAAGTGGCCACAGTTTATTATGTATTCATACCAATTAAGTACAGATATGTTAGTCAAGACATAACTCATATAATAATTAATTTGGTTTACAAATTCTTTATAACAGAACCTTAAAATAAAGTGTTACCAGGTTTTTTGTTGTTCTTGTTCTTTTTGGATCTTAATCTGCTCTCTTAAGCTAAAATATTGGTGAAGGATGAACTTGTATTTGTATAAATATAGTTATGGAACCATTGTTTGTTAAATCTAATACCTGCTGTATCCAAGCTTTGTTGTCCTGAGAGAAAACATTTTGAAACATTTCAAAAATAAAGTAAATGAAAGAAAAAACATAATTTAGAGACTTCCAGCTTGCTTTACAGTTGCTGTTTTTTGCAGTTATTCTCTGGTATTTCAGTGTATATTTTAATGTTTGTATAACTAGGAACTTGGATTTTGTCATTTTTAACTGTATACAGGTGAGTAGAGTCACCCAGTGATTTGAGTAGTATGATACTGATGTTATCAGTCAGTGTAATGGCCTCCTCACAGAGCAGACCTGGGGGGTACTTCATGAAGTTGGATTCAGGAGATTAAACCGGCAAACTTTTGTGAATACTTTCAATTTGATGACATCCAATTGGATGAGAGCATGGGTTACTTAAAAATATTTACAAACGTCAGCCAGCTAAAAAAACAACTCCTTAATCCCACTTTGTGAAATACCCCACCTGGATCTAATTGAGCATCTTTAGCCTATTGTAAAAAAAATAAAATAAAATGCTTTAGACCCCCCTTTTTTTCTACATTCGTCAAATTATTGTGAGTTGTTTGATTTTCTTGTAGAAGTGTCGTATTCCTCCTGTATGACCCCAGGTGCTGGCACACTCTATGCCACAGTAAATACAGGCCGTACTGGTGCCACCCGAGGTGTGTGACCTGTTCATTCTCCTGCTTTTATTCTCGGCCTTTATATGGCAACATGATTTATATTAGAAACCAAGCAAAGGTAAATGGCACTCATCTAAAATAACACAAAATAACAGAAGACTGAACATGTTGAAATCAGGCAAACCCTAGCAAGCAAAAACAGCTGTAAAAGCGGATGTTATCATGGCGCCTGTAAAGAGCCCATCACTAATGGGAGAGTTCCTCATTCTCACACTCAGCATTTCTGCAGAGAAAACAGACCCAGACATCCATCCACTGATCATCCACTCCAGTAATGAGGTAAATCACATCCATCCACTGATCATCCACTCCAGTAATGAGGTAAATCACATCCATACACTGATCATCCACTCCAGTAATGAGGTAAATCACGACTAACAATATTATGAAATTTATTTGCACCCCTGATTGGGAAGTGTGAGTCAGCATTTTTACAGTTCTGCCGAGGCTTCATCCAGAGGCTTGGGGTTGCAAAATGGATGTCAGGGATCATGTGACTGATCAGATAACCATGGAGTCACCATTTAAATGAGTAATTTATAAAGATTAAATTCAGTTGCAACCATTCTGTTTTCCATTCTCTTCACTCTATTACTGCTGTGCCTTTATAATAACTGCAGCCGTACTGGATGAGAACATGTGCACATTCACAAGGCTGACAGTATGAGTTCACTGCATTGTAATTATTATGAATATAATTTGTAAAGGAGGTTTTACAAGCCAAGTTAATCTTCCTGAGTGAAATGCTTTATAAATCTGAGTATGGGACAAAAAATGCTTACACACAGTAAATTGTGTTATACAATTTTAAACTGGATTTGGACGATGAGTTAAAATGAGGAACTACATCTTAGCATTACATAGGCTAAAACTCACATTCAGAGGTGGCCAGACTGAAACTTTGGTTGTTCAAATCCTGCACCAGCAACCCTTTCACAAGGCCACTTTATACCACAAGACTACCACAGTTGTTGTGCAACTCAATACTGAATAGCTTGGCACGCTCCAACAAGTGCCTATCCAGGCTATCTCAAGGTTTACCAAAATTAAATAATTTTTCCTAATTTGTGCCTGTATTACTAGAATTATAGCAGGGTTATGCCTGTAGAATTGAAATTGGCCTTGGCAATTTCATTTGAATTCTGCCTGCAATGCTGCCCTTTGAAACAGGGAATGAAAATGGGACTTACTGTGTCATAAAATGTGCACTGGGTAAATTAAAATTAAAGTTGTTGAAGCAAATGGTGCCTTTGATAATTGTGTTTCTCCACTGAAGATCAGCTCCACCCAGTGGCTCTGCTCCTCACTAATACTGAGACATGATTGGAGCAGAGAGATTCATCCTCATTGGCTGTCTGCTGCAAGGTGTGGCTTGGTGTGGGTGGAGTTGGAGAATGTAAATAGCTGCAAAATTGCAGAACAATTATTGAGGAATACAATCAAGTTGCTTTGACAAAACTTTTCTCTTTCTGACCTAATTATTTTTTTATTTCACCCCCCCCCCCCTAGATTTTATTGAACTGATGTATTTCAAATAAATAAAAAAATAAGAAGTAATAACAATAAAAGTATTACTAAACTAAGATATTCCATACAGTACATGATTGAGAGATATACTGTATGAGCCAGTACGTTTTTTCTCTAGTGCATCTAAAAAAACACTAAAAATGTTTTTTGTGAGTGCCCTCCATGAAGGTTTTAGGTGAGATTAAAGAAATAGATGTCTCTTTTTTCCACTATGTTGTATTTTCTGTTGTTTCCTGCAAAATAAAAGAGCGAGTGGGCATTACTATTGCATGTGTTTGAATAGCAAGAACTATCAGATATATTACAACATACTGAACTTTCTGTCAACACATGGCAATTAAATATATAAATACATAAATAAAAGTTAAAAACCTGACTTAATTGTAGTTGATTACTTTTGATGACTGATATAATGATGACTACTCAGAAGGAGGGATTATATGCAGTCTGCACATTTGTACTTGAGAAATTCTTGATCTCAGCATGTTCATATTAATCTATTATCAAAGTTCACTAGCTGTTTCAGAGATGGGTAGAAATGTTGCATATGACCACAAGTTCTCTATGCAATTCTACCCAGAAATGTTCACAGCATCACACCCGAGCATGTTTCACTAAAGACCACATATGAGCAGTTCCTCTTTTGTGTGAGTTTGTACTTGTGCTCTGCAGGCTGAGGGTCAGTGTGCAGTGGAGAGAAGCTGGATATTCTTCTGATCTACAGTCAGTATATTTCTACCTGCGTAACGCTTGGCTCTGTCAAACTACAGATTATCTTCATGCTGCCATATTTATTGAAATGTATTAAAAATAAATTTATTAAAAAGAACACATTTTTTGGTTAGATTGTGGTTAGATAGAGGAATTACAGTTTGTGTAAAAATGCTGTATGTCTCATATATTAAGACACATTTTGAGAAATTGCAGCTCATACAGGCAGTATAACGTGTATGTCGGAATACGCATTATATGCACTGAAAGAAGACCACAATAATAATAAGCCTTTTGATTGTTTGTCATTTTAATCCAAAGTCATTTTGCCATATGAACTGGAGCTGCAAGGAATTTATGCTTTATCACAATTGAAGCATGATTAAATAAAAAATATGCTTTAATTTAAAAATTGATAAACCTCTCAATACATAGAAATATGGTATAATTTGTAAGTGAATTTAATGGAATTTAAAGCTGTGTTCTATATGAGAACAATACAACACTAATAGTAATTGCCGCTGTAGGGTAGGTCCACAGTGTTGCTGCAGTACCCAGAAGTCACACTTGCAAACAGCTTCAGAATAAGAGACATACAGGAAGTGCACTCTTTTAGTTTTATGTGTTCTGATACTTTAGCCAGAGGAGAGGAGCTAAAAAAGTGGTTCACTCTGAATTACTGCTGTACATTCATCATGACTGCACCTTTACATTATGAGGACATGGGTAAATTCATATATTCTTGTGTACAGAGTGTTGACAGTACTATCATCCAAGATACAATAAAATATTACTTTCCTTCACAAATGTAAATGTTTTTGATTTGAATATCTATCTAACTCTTCCGTAAGCCCTATGGCTATTAAGGTGTATTAAAGGATTGTGTTTACGGAGAGGCATGTGGTGCAGTCCGTAGGGTGGCCTACCCTCAAGCTACATCTGAATAATAAATAAAAATATATTTTACACATACTACTAAACACTAAAAACAAAACATGTTCTTTGAACATTACCCAATGATGAAACAATTTGACAAAATAATATGCCTGCATATATTACAATGTACATGTATTATATAGCAGTTTCCTTGGCTCTAAATTATTTATTATTTCTAATGAAAGTGTAATATTCTCCAGAGGGTCTCTGTGCTGTTTTCTAACTTCAGTTCCTCTCCTCCTCAGAAACATGATTGAAGTGGAGAGATTCATCCTCATTGGCTGCCTGCTGCAAGGTAGGTCCTGAAAGGGGTGGAGTCTAACTCTATAATGTAGGGATGTACAATACAGGGATCTATGTTTGTAAATGTTTAACTTAATATGGAATTTGTGTTTAACTTTTTTGGATGTTTTTTTTTTTTTTTAAATATGTAGTGTTTATATATTAACTTTTATTGCAGAATTAAGTGAGTAATGCTTTTGGTTGCTTGATATGAATAAACATATCAATGCAGCAAAACTTCTGTTTAAGTGTTACAAGGTCTGTAAAGGTGCTGTAGTGTGTAAGAAACTGATCCAAATCTCCATACGGCTGCTGTACTTACAGAGTTGTATTGTGTGTGTTGTAGGAGCCCTGAGCAGAGACTGGGCAATATGGATGCCTCAGAGTATAGAAGCTCTGGCTGGATCCTGTGTGCTGATTCCCTGCACATTTGATATCCCATCTGAATATGAAAAGAATCTGGTAGCTGGGGCTAAAGGAATATGGAAAAAATTAAGAACTGGGGGAACAGGAGTGTTTAATTCCAGTAAAATGCCTGGACAGAACATAATTAAAGGAACATTAATTGGACAACTGCTGAAGAAGAACTGCACCACAGTTCTGGACCGCTTCCCTCTGAATTACAGTGAAACATATTTATTCAGATTGGAATGTCCAAATATACTCAAGGTTAATTTTCTTACAGGTGTCAAAATTAATGTACAAGGTACTGCATTTACTGTTATGCCTTTCAATGTGTACCATTGTGCTGATGTAGGGAACCTATGTTTTTATGATTAGGTACAGGAGGTACTATTGCTGTCCTCTAAGAGAAATATACCTTGGATGAAAGTGTAAAGTGCAAAGATGAATGATGTGTTATTAGATTTCATATTGTAAATACTGATTTCACATTATAAATACTGATTTCACATTGTAAATACTGATTTCTCATTGTAAATACTGATTTTTCATTGTAAATACTGATTTCACATTGTAAATACTGATTTCTCATTGTAAATACTGATTTCACATTGTAGATACTGATTTCTCATTGTAAATACTGATTTCACATTGTAGATACTGATTTCTCATTGTAAATACTGATTTCACGTTGTAAATACTGTATGTTAATCAGACACTGTTGATGTGGTGACTAGTTTGTGCTCAGAGTGCTGTGTGAGTCTCCAATCCTGAGACAGACAGTAACCCGTCCTCATGTCCCCATGTCTCCTAGCCTCTCCACCCAAACCCAAGTTAACCCCAGAGAAGGTGGAGGTGATGGAGGGGACCTCTGCGAGTTTGAGCTGCTCTGCTGCAGCCCCCTGTCCCAAACTCCCCCCAAATCTCACATGGACCCCCAGTCTGAGTGACAGTGTGGATCAACTGCAAGAGAATGATGATCAAACCAAATCTGTGTCTTCTGTTCTGACCTTCACTGCTTCCCACCTTCACCATGGGCAGAAGATCATCTGCAGGGCGCTTTACAAACTGCAACAAGGAGACAATCAGAAGACATCTAACACCAGTCTGACTCTCAGAGTCCTATGTAAGAGAGCTGGGTTTGTGCTTTTAAGAATAAGCCCAGGAGATAATCAATATTACTTGATTATCCATCCAATCACCAGTAATTTTCATTTTTATAGTATGAATGCAAAACTTTCCCTAATTTAAATTCTATTTCCAATTTTATATTTTGGGAACAATGACCAATCACATATCACTTAAGTCTTCTAAAGGTGAAATTATGGCACAATCAGTACAGATGATGCAATCAGTACAAACATATACAGGAACAAAAACCAATGCCATATTTTCATATCTTCCAGATCCTCCTAAGAACACCTCAGTGTCCATCAGTCCCTCTGGTTCAGTGTTAGAGGGCAGCTCTGTGACTCTGACCTGCAGCAGTAATGCCAACCCACCAGTGCAGCACTACACCTGGTATAAAGTGAATGGGACAGAGATAAACACTGTAGGAACTGGACAGGATCTCACCTTCAGTGTGCCTGAGTACAGTGGCAGTGAACAGTATTACTGTGAAGCACATAATAAACATGGCAAGGAGAACTCAACAACTGTACATCTGGATATAAAATGTATGTTCAGTGTTGGCATTTATTATAAAATTGCATTATCATAATCATATTATTGATGTTTGTTTGTGTACAACTGTGATATTTGTAACTGCGGCATTCTGTGTTCAGACATGCCTCGGATCTCTGACTCTGGGAGCTGCAGCAGAACTGCAGCAGAGATCAGCTGCTCCTGTGAGAGCCGTGGGAATCCCTCTCCCAGCATGGAGTGGCATGTGTCTGGACTGCGGGTCACTAACTCTACTGACAGAGTCATCAGTGAGGAGCAGCTGGGGAACACAGGCCTGAGGAGCTCCCTCACCATGCGCCACTCACAGGGAGACACGCCCACTCTCCTCTGCGTCAGCACCAACACTATCGGCTCCTCCAGCCTCAGGCTCCACATCCCGTGTCCACAGCAACACTCAGGTATTTTCATATATGGCTGTTTGTAATACTTGACTTTAACTCCTTTGCACACACCTGAGCACAAATTTTACAAAAATGAAGAGGATCTCTGTATCCAAATAGACATTGTTACACATTTTTTGTCTTCAGCTGACAAATGAGATGGTTTAACTAGCGTTGGATTTTCAGGTTTTTATAGTAATATCAGAGTTATAATCTGTTTAAGTCCCCACACCCATCCTGTTTCAGTCCAGGGGTTAAGTACCCTTTCAAATGCAAGCTCTCTGTGACGCACCCAGATTCCATCCCGGGTTTTCCCATTGTCTCACAATCCACCCCGTGTTTTCCCTCTCTCCCTCCTACTTGTGTCCTGCACTCCCCACACCTGAATTGTGTTTTCCTCTCGTGTCCTCATTACCCTTCTCACACCTGTTGCTCGTTTTGTCCTCGTCGTGTCTTGTATATAGTCTGCCCTGTCTCTTTGTTTAGGGCTGGACCGTCTTGTGTTGCTCGTCTATTTTGTGAGCTGGGTTTCCCGTTGTGGTCTTGTTTTGTCATGGACCCCCTCCTCTTGTCTTGGTCTTGTCTTGGTCTTGTCTTGGTCTTGTCTTGGTCTTGTCTTGGTCTTGTCTTGGTCTTGTCTTGGTCTGGTCTTGGTCTGGTCTTGGTCTGGTCTTGTTCTGGTCTTGTTCTGGTCTTGTTCTGGTCTTGTTCTGGTCTTGTTCTGGTCTTGTTCTGGTCTTGTTCTGGTCTTGTTCTGGTTCTTGTCTCGGTCTTGTTCCCTCCAGGCTCCCCTGTTCCCTCCAGGCTTCCTCGTTCCTGTCCCTCCCCATTCCTGACCCTCCTTGTTCCTGTTCCCCCACGGCTAGAGTGCCGTCGCGGGCCCCCCGCACTATCCGCGGGACCCCCGCACCTGTTCCTACCCCTAGGTTGAGCACCGCCCCCAGGTATTGAGCGTTGTTCCCTGAGCCTCCCCCGCACCTGTTCCTGACCCCAGGGCCGGCGTGCCGTCCTTAAGCTGGACCCCACAGCCTGGGTCACGTCTTGTTCCTGTTCCCCCACGGCCTGTGCGCCGTCCCTGCCCAGCCTGGTTCCTGACCCTTCCTTGTCCCTGACCTCCCCTTTCTTCCCGACCCCCCCCCCCACCCCCCCCACCTTTGTTCCCGACCTCCCCTTTGTTCCCGACCCGTCCAGTTCCCGACCCGTCCTGTTCCTGACCCTTCCCGTTCCTGCCACGCCTGTCTCTGTCTTGCCCCTGCCTGTGTTTCGATAAATGTACTCCCTGTGGAGTTTCCCGTTGAGCCGTCTCCGAGTCTTGCGTTTAGGTCCGGTCCCCCCTGCAGGAACCATAACACTCTCCCCCGAGACTTAGGTGCCAAGAACCATTGGTAAGCAACCCTGGGTGAATAGAAATGATAATATGTGAAGTCATTGATCTAGCCAGGAAATGGAACCAGGGAAGGAGTGAATTCTCACATGAAGCCTTTCCTCCTGGCTAGCCCCCATTTGTTTAGAGGTTGTACCATGTTACAGTGTAAGGCCATGTTGGACTAGCAGCCGACATAAACACCATGCTAATAAAGAAGCTATAGCTACTGTCTTTCATCACGGAACCGACTCAAGACCCTCTTATTCCTTGAACGTAATTGCAAGTACCGGCAACAAACAGAAGTGTAATTGAGAAATACGAAGCAATTCTTCACTAGGCTACTAATAGGAAATAGGACGTAACAAGTGTCATTACCATTAGAGACAGCTCATTAAACTCATACCAACTTTTTACTCCACCCTGACGCCGGCCAGGCAGCAGGCCTCTGATCCTACATCGGAGCCTGTGCGTTTCCCAACGCGTTTCCCAATGCCCGTGACTCAGACACATGGCCCAACGCCGTTGTCTGCAAGGTGCGTTTCAGAGCTAGAAATTGGCAATAGTACTCATCCCCATCCCATATCTGAGCTAGAAATGAGTATTCATTATATTGAGACTGTGTCTGCCCCACGCATATATGCCAAATGTAAAGCAAACCGTGGTGTCAACGCGGATAATCTTATTACTCTTAAATTAAAACATATTGCTGCTAGCAGCTGTTGTGAATCACTCCTAAAAATTGGACTACTAAATGTTAGATCTCTTGCTCCTAAAGCACTTCTTGTAAACGAATTGATCACAGATCATAATCTCAAAGTACTATGTCTAACTGAAACTTGGCTAAGACCTGGTGAATATGTCGCACTTAATGAAGCGTCTCCTGTAGGTTTTTTAAGTACTCAGGTATCGCGCCAGTCAGGAAGAGGGGGTGGTATTGCAGCGATCTATCAGTCCACCTTAAGCTTAACCCCTAAGTGTGGACATACGTTCTCATCTTTTGAAGTTCTTTCTATGAACTGTGTACAGCATGACTTAGCTAAAATAAGGGGTAACATGCAGTCCTCTCTCCTAGTGTCTGTTTACAGACCACCTGGGCCCTTTTCGGATTTTCTAATAGAATTCGCTGAGTTTTTGTCTTGCCTTGCTATTTCGGCAGACAAGGTTGGGATTGTTGGTGACTTTAACATACATGTGGATAAACCAGGTGATCCCCTAGGAACAGCCTTTGCCTCTATTATTGACTCTGTTGGGTTCAAACAAAATGTCTGTGGACCCACTCATTACCATAGCCATACCCTAGACTTAGTGTTATCCTATGGTATCAATGTTATTAATCTTACTATTGCACCCCATAACCCTGTATTATCTGATCATTTCCTTATTACTTTTGAAATCGAGGCAACGACCACTTCTATATCAGAGCCAAGACACTATTACAGCCGGTCGTTAAACTCTGACGTCATTCCAAAGTTTATAGATATGCTTCCGGAATCATTCCTTTCAAACAAAGGAAATACCACTGAAGTATCGCTGGACGAACTGACTAACCAGTTAAGTTTTACTCTCAGAAGCACCCTTGATATGGTTGCCCCTCTAAAAAGAAAGTCTTGTCGGAAAAACCGTACTCCCTGGTACAATGACACTACCCGTGCCCTGAAACAGTCCACAAGAAAACTAGAGCGAAAATGGCGGTCAGCTAAACTATAAGTATTTCGTCTTGCATGGAAAGATAGCCTCCTCCAGTACAAGCAAGCTCTTGTATCAGCTAGATCTGCCTTTTTCTCTAAATTAATTGAACAAAACAAATGTAACCCAAAATTCTTGTTTAGCACTGTGGACAACTTGACTAAAAAACCATCATTAGAATTTTCATCCTACCCCAGCGTTTACAGCAGTAATGATTTCATGAATTATTTCAATCAAAAGATTGAAGCTATTAGAGACCAGATCTCCAAATTGCCTCCTCCTCTAGGCATCACTCCCCCCATAATCAATGAACAGCCCAAATCCTGGTTAACACAGGAAGATGTATCAACAGTGGCACTAAACTGTTTTAAGCCAATTGACATGGAGGAGCTGTCTAAACTGGTTATGTCCTCAAAACCGACTACCTGCCTACTCGACCCAATCCCTACAAAATTAGTTAAAGAACTTTTCCCCATACTAGGCCAGCATATGTTAAAAATTATTAACACATCCTTAGTAACAGGATATGTACCAGAGCCACTAAAAATGGCGGTTATTAAGCCATTACTAAAGAAACCAAACCTCGAATCTGACAAACTGGAAAACTATAGACCCATTTCAAATCTTCCATTTCTATCAAAAATATTAGAGAAAGCTGTTGCTAAGCAACTTGGTGCATACCTTAGCTCAAACCATATCCATGAAATGTTCCAGTCAGGATTTAGACCCTACCATAGCACTGAAACGGCACTTGTTAAAGTTATTAACGATTTACTATTATCAGCCGACCAAAACTGTGTCTGTTCTTGTACTTCTTGACCTAAGTGCAGCTTTTGATACAATAGATCACAAAATTCTACTAAACAGACTCCAGGGCTGTGTTGGACTAAATGGTCAAGCTCTTGCATGGTTCAGATCATACTTATACAATAGGAAGCAGTTTGTTAAAATAAATTAAGTATCATCCAGTTACTCAGTAATGAAATATGGTATTCCACAAGGATCAGTGCGAGGCCCAGTACTCTTTTCATTATATATGCTACCCCTTGGTGATATTATTCGGGCACATGGGGTAGATTTTCACTGCTATGCGGACGATACGCAGATATACATTTCCATGAAACCCGGTGAGGCACTACCACTTTCTCGGTTAGAGGCTTGTATTGCAGATATTAAAGCCTGGATGCTTTCCAATTTCCTGCTCCTAAACTCAGAAAAGACCGAAATGCTGGTTTTAGGTCCAAAAAAACAAAGGGAGAAACTGGGTACATCTACTTTAAATTTCGATGGTTGTTTAATTGTTCCAAACTCAGCTGTGAAAGACCTAGGTGTTACTATAGACCCAGATCTAACCTTTAGCGCGCACATAAAAAACATATCTAGAGTAGCTTTCTTTCAGTTAAGAAACATAGCTAAAATAAGGCACTTCCTATCAATAGGGGACGCAGAGAAACTGATCCATGCTTTTGTTACGTCTAGGCTAGATTACTGTAATGCCCTGCTATCTGGCTGCCCTAAGTCCTTGCTAAATAATCTCCAGCTTGTACAGAATGCAGCCGCTCGCATTTTAACTAGAACTAAGAAATATGAGCATATTACCCCAGTACTAGCATCGCTTCATTGGCTACCAATTAAGTTTAGGATAGACTTTAAGATTTTGCTTCTGACCTTTAAAGCCTTAAATGGACTTGCGCCAGTGTATATATGTAATCTGCTCTTACCATATAAGCCAAAAAGATCACTCTGTTCCCAAGACGCAGGCTACCTAGTAGTCCCAAGAATATCTAAAAACTTGACGGGTGGTAGAGCTTTCTCTTACAGAGCACCACTATTGTGGAACACCCTACCAAAACTTATAAGGGAATCAGACACTGTCTCAATATTTAAGTCTAGATTAAAAACGCACCTCTATGATCAGGCTTATAATGAGCTATAGTCTGGAGACAGGACCAGAGAAGCATTTAGCCATAGAGTAATGTGGGGTGGCATCCTTTCCTTACTGTCACCTGTCAACAGCTGTGACCCCATCTTCCTGGGCTGGCTCTTGATAGGTGGGTAGGATTGTTTTCCCTCTCATGACTGCATGGTTCCTCAAACTCTGTCTTCATAGCTATGCAGCCATACTACTCCTGGCGGGGGCACTTGTCCAACCCTCCCACCCCTTCCCCACCCCCCACCCCTCCAGTTGGTGCTCCTGCTGCTCTATTACACTTCCCCTAACTGTTTTCTCTCTCTCTTTTTCTACATTCTGCCGGCGGGGCTTATGCCCCGCATCTCGAGAGTTGCTGTCCGGCTTCCTGTCCGTTGCCGCTTGCCCCTCCCTCCTTACCACCGCTGCCATCGGCGCCCGGTTCCCCACCATCACTGCCGCCACATCTGGACTGTCATCTAGCTGCTGCAAATTGTATTATCATGGACATTGGCTGTTTTGACCATGTTGGTCCTTAAGCCCTAGACCCTGAGCCGACCAGAGGAGGATGGGTTCCCCCATTGAGTCTGGTTCCTTCCAAGGTTTCTTCCTAGTTACACCAGGGAGTTTTTCCTTGCCACTGTTGCCTTTGGCTTGCTCTTGTGGGGAGTTTAGGCTGGGTTTTGCTGTTTTGCTGTGAAGTGCATTGTGACAACTTGTTGTGAAATGCGCTATATAAATAAATATTGATTGATTGATTGATTGATAATCATGTTTAGATGTATTGTTTATTTTGTTGTCATTTGCAAGGCTCTACGTTTCCAATTCTGTGTAAGACATTTTTCTACTGTACAGGACACAGTACATCATAGTACTCATGATGTATGAAAATGTATCCAGAATCTGTACAACCTTAAAAGGAATAAATGGATTGGAGGGGGAGAGTACTCTGACTGTTATGCTTAAAAATGTGGGGAATCAGTATTTAACCTTTAACCCTCATAAAACACTCTTTCATTGTTATATATGTGTATGCATCCATCGTCACAGGTTTTTTTTTTTTTTTTTCCAGGATTGCAAAGCCCTGCACTGTGCTATGTTATCATAGCAGCACTGATTTGCCTGTATGTGCTGACTGTTGGATTTTCTGTCCACAAAATTAAAAGGCGAGTACATCTTTTTAACTTGAACTTGTGTTTACTTAATGGTGATAAACATACACCTTCATCATAATAGTTTTTTAATTATTAATTTTTATTGTACCTTTATTTTGGATGATGTGACCAGAGGAAATTATGTTGTCACATATTACTAAAATGAAAACTATCCCACACAGTAAATCACTGAGGTCTACAGACATACTGTATAAGCAGAGGTAATGACACATTATCTCTCTCTTCTCTGGTTTTCATGTCTCCAGGTTGTCTCGAAGACTGAAGGTGAGTCTCACCATCCTTTCCTCCTCTTCCTCTTCTGAAACACTGACTGCAGCTCAGCCTGATTTCACCTGTATTTTACATTTTCACCATCTGTGTGACTTTTTTCCTTTAAAGGGAGGGAGGGACGGTGACACATACGCCAGTCTGCAGCTGCCCAACATCAGCCCTGAATATGATGTGCTGCAGGTGAGTAAGTGGGATGCATCACAGGGAAATATACAGTAGGGGGCGCCACTACGCTGATTACTCATGTTTCTGTAAATGAGATTTACTGTATGACTGTAGTAAAGACAGGATACTACAGAACTGTATTAATCACTCATTTTAAAATGGAGGTGAAAACCTCCCACACTCAGGCGAAGAGCTGAAATGTTCTGTGGAATCACTTTGGACTGGATTCAATCCACATTTGTCCTTAACTTTGACGCAATAAATTTCAGGTGCTATTCTTTTCTTTTCACAAAGTTAGTCTTGCAAGGCCATAATTCACCAATTTCAATTTGTTATGCTTAGGACACTTTGAAGTATACATACAATAGTGGACTAAGTTTTGATAAATGTTACTACTTTATGTAAACAGTTAATTTTATAATCGAAACAGAAATTGACATGTCACATTTTCTTCATGATATGAGCATAGACACTGCCCTCTTCCTCCACTGAAGATTTCAAGTTTCAAGGTGTAGCTCTGATGGTCAAGACATGGAGATTTAAATAACCATAAACTTCTGTGTGTGTTTGTGCTCCATATGTTTGGTAAAAAACAAGCATCAGAAAGACACTGACTACACACTAATCATTCATTTTCAAACAGAGGTGAATGGTTGAAATGCTCTGTGGAATCACTTTGGACTGGTTTCAATCCACATTTGTCCTTAACTTTGACACACAGTAAAATTCAGGTGCTATTCTTTTCTTTCACACAATGAAATATCTGGCACAGCCAGACTTCACCAAATTCTATTTGCTTTGCTTTGAATTCTTAGAAGAATATCTACAAAGTTGGGCATATTTTTTGACAAACAGTTAACAGTTGTAAACAGTTAATTTTGTAAGCAAAACAGAAGTTGACTCTTCATATTTTATTTGTGATATGGATATAGGCACTGCCCTCTTACTCCACTGACGGAACAATTTCAAGTGTCAAGTTGTAGCTCTGATGTTCAAGACATGGAGGTTTAAATAATCGTGTGTGCGTGTGTGTGTGCGTGTGCGTGTGCGTGTGCGTGTCCGTGTCCCATATGTTAGGTCAAAAAGAAACATCAGAAAGACACTGTGACTACACAAGAAGAGGACGATGACTACCAGAACACTGGAGATGGAAACTGAGACCAGATGCAGTGGCTCATTATAAACTATGAGCTATGGGCTTTCCTTAAAAGCTGATATCTTTAAAAACAACCACCTGAATGTGGAGGGTCACTTTTATCTGTGTCCTAGTGGCATTTTTATGACATGAGATGTGTATTATTTATTTATTCTGGAGAGAATAACTCTCACTGAGAATAAATTGTTCATTTCATTCATCCTGATGTTGCATCCTCTTTACGGAATCATTCTATGTTTGTGCCCTGTACTCGAAGAACAAACAAAATAAGTATGGACTCATACGAACTGTTGCATGGTATTTTAAACCTTGTTTTTGATGTTTCTGAATTTGACTGCATAAAGTAAGTATAAAATGTTTCACAAATATGCACGATAGGGCAGTTTTTTTGTTTTAAGTTTTAGAGTATATGGAATATAAACAAATTTTGTTTTTTCTGTAATACATCAAAACCAGTTGACTTTTTAAAGCATTCTCAACTTTGCTCAACACTGTGGTTTTGGGTGAGAAAAAGGAAGTGGTGTCACTTTTTGTACATTATGTTGTATTTTCTTAAAAAGAAAGGCTGTGGAAATTAATATTGGATGTGTTTGAATTTAGTTAAGAACTATTGGATATATTACAACTTTGTTTCTTTATGGTTTCTCTGTGGGGTTATGCTTTTTGTTAACTTGTGTCACATAAATTAAAAAATATATAATGTTGAAAGTTTTCTTATTTCTAATTGATTGCTTTTGGCTCACTTAATGATCATTACTCAGATGAAGGACTTATGCAGCCTTCAAGTAGTCTTCTTTATCATCGGGGATAATTTAATCAATTAAACTATTTAATCAAACTAAATGTACAGTTATATTGATTATATTATATATGTCACATGCTCATTACATGCATTGCCTGGAGGGCATTCTCCAGATTAGGATAAAAAAATTTTATTTTAATCTTTAGACTTGGGCTACAACTATAACTGGGCTTTTGAATATAACCATTCTGGTATCATCAGAAGTAAAACTAGTGCTTGGAGTCTTTGTGTTTACTATTTACTATTAGTTTTAAAAATTGTACACTTTTAAAGTTTCTGTAATATTATGTATCTGTGATACATACATCAATTATAATAACCAGCAAATATTGTAAAATAGTATATCTTTTTTTTATTTTATTTTTGCATTTGTAATATTTTCCAGAGTCTAACTGTTGACAGTCTTACACAATAAGTTTCCTTTTTTTGGTGAGCTGGTCTGAGCCATTAGGTGGCCTAATGAAAGGGTATGTGTGCGTGTGTGTGTATTATGGTGGGAAGAAGTATCAAAACACAATACATGAACACATGAACACATACATAAGAACAGGTGCATACATGATAATCTAGGCCTAATGCATCTTTCTGATCTTTCTATGGTGAAATGGAATTTGAAGAGACGTCATTGCAAACACATGCACAGGGGCTCTATGGTGAAATGTAATTTGAAGAGACGTCATTGCAAACACATGCATAGGGGCTCTATGGTGAAATTGAATTTGAAGAGATGTCATTGCAAACACATGCACAGGGGTGTCAACCTTTTTTCAGCTTGAGACTCTGCCCCTCCCAAAGTCAGTACATAGCCCTGTTTCCAGTAAATGTACAGTAGACCACTATCTTTTGAGTTGAAGCCTAACACTTGTCATGCTTGCATGCTATTTTCTGAAGAACACTACCTGATACTGTACCGTTTTAAGCTGGGCATTGTAGGAGCCTGTAGCAGCCCCTATTGGCTCCATTAGTTACAATAGACAGCAGACCGCTATGTTTACACTGGAAGCCTGAAAATAGATAGGGCCTATAAAGGTACATTTATAAATGCTGAAAAAAAATCTGATGCGAAACTATGTTACCTGGGGTGCGTTTCCCGATAACGATTGAACTTAGAGTTAAGTGGAATTTCTACAAGCGATTCTACGAAGGCTCTTTCATTTATAACATGTTTCCCTAAACAGGGGTGGTTTTCCCAATGTGTCTTCAGAATTCACAACACACATCACAATCTTTTTGAAGACATGGCTTGACATTTTCACAACTTTTCTTTTCTCCATTCTCCTTTGGATGTTTCTCTGCTGACTTTGTGTTTGGGCATTAATGCTTATTTGCTTGTACTTCTTCACCTGTAAAAGCAGACTCTTTTTTCTGTGTTATGAAGTCAAAGTAGTTTGATCGTCAGATAAATATTTGTAAAACAAAGTAATTGAGCATGTTCATATTCCTGTATTATGACACAGAAAAGCAAGTTGAATTTCAGTTGTAGTTTCAGAGAAGGGTGGGTATGTTGCATGGCTGCACATTTTATATGAGTGTTCACCAAAAATATTCACAGCATCACGTCCTGAGTATTTTTTCACAAAAAGGCCACATATGAGCAGTTCCTCTTTTGTGTGAGTTTGTACTTGTGCTCTGCAGGCTGAGGGTCAGTGTGCAGTGGAGAGAGGCTGGATATTCTTCTGTTCTACAGTAAGTATATTTCTACCTGTGTAACGCTTGGCTCTGTCAAACTACAGATTATCTTAATGCTGCCATATTGATTGATGTTTAATTAAAAATAACTGTTCGGAAGTTGATTTATCCTCTCAATAATGTAAGCATATTAACATAATTCTTTTCCCAGGAGACATTGTGGTTGTCAGTGATTTTCTACATTAAAGTTTGAGTATAAACACAGTATATCTCTTAAGATATATTTAGCAAATTGCAATAGAAATTCCAGCTCATGCAGGCAATATAACGTCTATGTCGAAATATGCGTTATAAGCACTGAAAGAAGACCACAATATTAATAAGCCATTTGACTTTTTCCCGTTTTAACCCTATTTACTTTGGCCTATTTTATACAATTTTCGCCTAGTTTTTACTAGTGTCAATTAAGTGCCAATATCTCAAAAACGATTCACTGCACATCCATGGTTGAAAGTTTCAATGAAAGAAGAGGCTTGTACCATTCAGAAATTTGCATCAGAATAAATTTATGTAAAAATGGTCACATACAGTTTATACATAATACACATAAAAAAACAAAAAAAAGTACAAAACGCCTTGTGTTTTTACAGTTTAGCACTGAATATTTCAACTTCAAAGTACTGGAGCAAGCCAGACTTCCTTACACTAGTGCACTGATATGTTGTCCACTTGGGTTTAGAATTTGGTAAAGATATCTACAGGCTTTCCTTATGCATTGGTATTTTTACCAAAACGGGGCCCGGGTGTCCCGAAACGTTTCCAAACGTCGCCAAATATAAAACATGTGCATATCTTTCTGTCTAGGCATGTCAATCATCAGAAAACTTTATTTTTCTTTTAAAACATTTTTTGTAATACAGAATGTGAAGAAAATTAACCTACACATGTTTTGTGTTTATGTGTATGAGGGTATTCTCTTACAAAGCGTGCCCAAAAACCTCTCCGAAAAGGATTACTTACCCTAATGTTATCCAACCAATCTGCTTTACATTTAAAATGGCACTGTACTTCAAAGTTAGATTTACCAGAGCCCCATAAGCCAGCAGAATAACAGGTTTATCTATAACAAGCCTTCAACTTGACTTTTTACAGCAAAAGTAATGAATTATACATCACTATTTGGCAAACCTGTCTGTTACCACCTCCTACGACAGAGGTGTTAGGTGGGGGAGGGGTGTCTTCACTGTCCTCCCTGAAAAAGACAGATTCAAGTACATTACTAAGTAGAATCACTAAAAAATGAGAACACAAATTATCTCAAAAAGACATATGGCAAGTATTACAATTAAGTGGAAAAAATGTTTTATTTTATTTTTAAAAAAATATATATATATAGATATATATATATATATATATATATACACACACACACACACACACACACACACACACATATATATATATATTATATATACGTATATACATTAAAAAATCTTACATCCACAGTACGTCTGATATTAGCTCCAACATAATTAGCAATCGTAGCTAACTACGATTTATGAATTTGTTTGTCAGCTTGCACGAACTAAATTACATTATTATAATACTGTAATGTCTTGACTGAACCGTGAAATAAAGTACTGAGAATGGATGTCGTTTCATGCGTAAATTCAACAACTAGCCCTTGTGTTGGTTGCTGCACAAAGAAACTGCGAATGAACGCTAGAAAACAAACAAAGAGCAGGCGCTCCTTAGCCTGTGACGCCATAGAAGCTAACTAGCGAACTCCTGCGAGAATCCATTTATCACCAAACTAAAAATACTCTAGATAATAGCGCTCCATACTGTTGATAATTATGATGATAATAATAACAATAATAATAATAATAATTTGTATTATATATTTTTAAAAACACTTACATGTCCAGGCACGGGTCCATGCCAGAGTCATTGCTCTGCCAGAACACAGACTTCTTCGCCTCTGGGACACTTCTTCACCTCCAAAACCTGAGCAACCGTGAAATAAGCGCTCTTCTTTCCACCGTTGATTGCCACGTTCGCGTATAAATGTATAAAATAATCGTAAACTTTGAAGCAGCAAAGACATCACCAGCGCAATTGCATCATACAGCTGCCCGCGTCTGCGTACAGAGAAAGACTGGTCTGTGACGTTTTTTCAGCTCACAAAAAAAGCTACACATTGCTAAATACATCGGGATAGACTGAAAACGTAATTGTAACAGCAATCCAGCCCATCCCTTCCAGGATAAACTCAGTCAAAATGGCCACAGGCGTCATCTGATGCTGTCGACAGTCAGGAGCGCACAGCCGATTGCCCTATGGGCTGTCTTTACGCGTGGATACAGCGCCGTTCACAGTCGCTTGAATATGACATATTTTGCTTCGTTTGAAAGGGCAGGAACCCCCGTAGAAGATAATCTACGTGTTTTACGTTAGATCATTCCTGTAGCAGTCTAGTAATGCTTTTACGCAACGGTAGTAACGTAGTACAAACGCAAAAGCGAAGGGTACGCACTGTGGAAATTGAGACTTTCCTGGATAATGGATAAATGGGTTACGAAAAAACGTTGAGGATTCTTCAGAAAAGGGTTATAACTGCATAACCAGGTATCGTATTTGGTTGCTTAAACATGTTTATCAAGAGAATTTGTAGAAAATAAAATGTATTTATACAAAACCGGAAGTATATCGGTTGTATGCATACTGAAGTGAGCACGGGAAAAAAACACCTAATGTTTATTTATACAACTTTTCAATAATATACAATTGTTCCTGAATCGGATCTTGATTTTTCAGCGTGTTGAAATGGTACCAAGAGCTTTTGTGATACGCATTTTATTGCCTGTGACTGCGGCGAGGTGAAGGCTGTAAACAAATAAAAAAAGTGGGTTGGGCTATTAGCACCCTGCTGCTTTATGGCTCTGTAGTGTAACCTGAGAGCTGATAAGCATATAAACGAATGTGTTCGCAGGCTGTGACTGTTTTTAACAATTTTGCGTCGAAAGTTCCGTGTTTTATTAACGTTATAATTTAGAATTTAAGAGAAATATGAACACTATAAAAAATTGGACCGCATGCGTCCCACCACTAGGGGGCCAAAGCCTATAGAGTTAAACTAATTTCCCATATGCATTTCAAGGAATTTATGCTTTGTCACGTTTAATTCCACAATTAAATAACAACACTTTATAAAAAAAAATAAAAACATGTGAATATATGTACATGCAGTTTAATTTGTTGGAAAATTTTATGGAATTTAAAGCTGTGTACTAAATGAGAACAATAAAACACTAATAGTAATTGCCACTGTAGGGTAGGGCCACAGTGTTGCTGCAGTACCAGGAAGTCACACTTGAAAATAGCTTCAGAAGAAGAGACATACAGGAAGTGCACTCTTTTAGTTTTATGTGTTCTGATACTTTAGCCAGAGGGGAGGAGCTAAGAAAGTGGTTCACTCTGAATTACTGCTGTACATTAATCATGACTGCACCTTTACATTATGAGGACATGGGTATATTCATATATTCTTGTGTACAGAGTGTTGACAGTACTATCATCCAAGATACATGCTAAACTATTAATTTCCTTCACAAATGTAAATGTTTTTGATTTGAATATCTAATCTAAACTCTTCCGTAGGCCCTATGGCTATTAAATATGTTCTGAATTCAGCTTTAAGGTGTATTAAAGGATTGTGTTTATGGAGAGGCATGTGGTGCAGTCCGTAGGGTGGCCTACCCTCGAGCTACATATGAATAATAAATAAAAATATATTTTACACATACTACTAAACACTAAAAACAAAACATGTTTTTGAACATTAACCTATGATGAAACAATTTGACAAATAATATGCCTGCATATATTACAATGTACCATGTATTTTATAGCAGTTTCCTTGGCTCTAAATTATTTATTATTTGTAATGAAAGTGTAATGTTCTCCAGAGGGTCTCTGTGCTGTTTTCTTACTTCAGTTCCTGTCCTCCTCAGAGACATGATTGAAGTGGAGAGATTCATCCTTATTGGCTGCCTGCTGCAAGGTAGGTCCTGAAAGGGGTGGAGTCTAACTCTATAATGTAGGGATGTACAATACAGGGATCTATGTTTGTAAATTTTTAACTTAATAGGGCATTTGTGTTTAACTTTTCTGGATGTTTTTTTTTTTATATGTAGTGTTTATATATTAACTTTTATTGCAGCTTTAAGTGAGTAACGCTTCTGGTTGCTTGATATGAATAAACATATCAATGCAGAAAACATTTTGTTTAAGTGTTAGGTAAGGTCTGTAAAGGTGCTGTAGTGTGTAAGAAACTGATCCAAATCTCCATATGGCTGCTGTACTTACAGAGTTGTATTGTGTGTGTTGTAGGAGCCCTGAGCAGAGACTGGACAATATGGATGCCTCAGAGTATAGAAGCTCTGGCTGGATCCTGTGTGCTGATTCCCTGCACATTTGATATCCCATCTGAATATGACACAAATCTGGTAACTGAGGCTAAAGGAATATGGAAAAAAAGTAAAGGACCAGTAGTGTTTGATTCCAGTAAAACTGAGTCAAAGCCTGAACAGAACAAAATTAAAGGAACATTCATTGGACAACTGCTGATGAAGAACTGCACCACAATTCTGGAACGCTTCTCCCTGAATTACAGTGATACATATTTCTTCAGATTGGAATCCCAGCATCCTCTCAAGGCAACTTTTCTTACAGGTGTCAAAATTAATGTACAAGGTACTGCATTTACTGTTATGCCTTTCATTGTGTGGCTTTGTGCTGATGTAAAGAACCTATGTTTTTAAGAATAGATACAGGAGGTACAAATGCTGTCCTCTAAGAGAAATATACCTGATAGGAGAATGAAAGAATGCAAAGAGGAATGAATGGTTGGTAGATTTCACATTGTGAAATACTGTGAAATACTGATTTCACATTGCAAATACTGATTTGATATTGTAAATACTGATTTCACATTGTAAATACTGATTTCATATTGTAAATACTGTATGTTAGTCAGACACTGTTGACGTGGTGATTAGTTTGTGCTCTGAGTGCTGTGTGAGTCTCCAATCCTGAGACAGACAGTAACCCGTCCTCATGTCTCCGTGTCTCCTAGCCTCTCCACCCAAACTCAAGTTAACCCCAGAGAAGGTGGAGGTGATGGAGGGGACCTCTGTGAGTTTGAGCTGCTCTGCTGCAGCCCCCTGTCCCAAACTGCCCCCAAATCTCACATGGACCCCCAGTCTGAGTGACAGTGTGGATCAACTGCAGGAGAATGTGGATCAAACCAAATATGTGTCTTCTGTTCTGACCTTCACTGCTTCCCACCTCCATCATGGGCAGAAGATCACCTGCAGGGCGCTTTACAAACTGCAACAAGGAGACAATCAGAAGACATCTAACACCAGTCTGACTCTCAGAGTCCTATGTAAGAGAGCTGGGTTTGTGCTTTTAAGAATAAGCCCAGGAGATAATCAATATTACTTGATTATCCATCCAATCAGCAGTCATTTTCATTTTTATAGTATGAATGCAAAACTTTCCCTAATTTAAATTCTATTTCCAATTTTATATTTTGGGAACAATGACCAATCACATATCACTTAGTCTTTTAAAGGTGAAATTATGGCACAATCAGTACAGATGATGCAATCAGTACAAACATATACAGGATCAAAAACCAATGCCATATTTTCATATCTTCCAGATCCTCCTAAGAACCCCTCAGTGTCCGTCAGTCCCTCTGGTTCAGTGTTAGAGGGCAGCTCTGTGACTCTGACCTGCAGCAGTAATGCCAACCCACCAGTGCAGCACTACACCTGGTATAAAGTGAATGGGAGAGAGATGAACACTGTAGGAACTGGACAGAATCTCACCTTCAATGTGACTGAGTCTAGTGGCAGTGAACAGCACTACTGTGAAGCACAGAATCAACATGGCAAGGAGAACTCACCAACTGTACAGGATATAAAATGTATGTTCAGTGTTGGCATTTATTATAAAATTGCATTATCATAATCATATTATTGATGTTTGTTTGTGTCCAACTGTGATATTTGTAACTGTGGCATCCTGTGTTCAGACATGCCTCAGATCTCTGACTCTGGGAGCTGCAGCAGAACTGCAGCAGAGATCAGCTGCTCCTGTGAGAGCCGTGGGAATCCCTCTCCCAGCATGGAGTGGCGTGTGTCTGGACTGCGGGTCACTAACTCTACTGACAGAGTCATCAGTGAGGAGCAGCTGGGGAACACAGGCCTGAGGAGCTCCCTCACCATGCGCCACTCACAGGGAGACACGCCCACTCTCCTCTGCCTCAGCACCAACACTGTCGGCTCCTCCAGCCTCAGGCTCCTCGTTCCGTCTCTTCACCCGGGTAAATGGGCACACATTACTCTCCTTTAACATGTTATACATCAGGCACTTATATACAGAGGAGGACGTTTATTTAAAGGACTGTCAAAATAGTGTTGACCCTCATATTTCCTTCTTGTTCCTCTGGCTCTACCTTCAGCAATATTCAGAAATTGTTAAGTTCCACACAATAGCATTCCTCAATTGTACACATGGTTAAATAATGAATTCATTGATTGATAAATGAGTTAATTTGTGAGTGTATGTTACTTTACTAAAGGATTAATGCATGTATCATATTGGAGAGAGAACTGAAGGAATTAATGTTGTTTTTGGGCCTGTCTCTCCCTGTGATTGCGTGAATAAATGTGTATTTTGTGCCTTTGTTCAGGTTTCAGCATTGACTGGCTGCTGATTGGTGCTGCTGCTGGTGCTGCTACTATGATGATTATATGCCTCATAATGCAGCTCATTCTAAAGTCTGGAATGTCAGTATAAAGGGAAACTTCGCCCTGATTTCATGATATTGTATTATATTCCTCAACCCTGCTGCTGGGGTCATCATTTTTTAATTGCGCTCATATCGATATGTTACCTGCCCTGTCCCACATAATATAATAAACTTTATTTGTATAGCATCTTCCATACATAGAATGCAGCCCAATACGCCTCTTCAACTCCATGTGTTGCTATGACATTGAGAGTGGGCGTGGCTGCCCCAGTGATGTGAAACGTGTCACTCTGTTAATTCTTTTCAGAATGGGAGATTGCTTTTGAGGAGAATTGATATTCACGTCTAGAAGAATGAAGTGTTGTAACTGGCACTTTTTCACACCATATTATCAGTTGCCAAATTAAAGTAGAATTAAAATATAATTTAGCAATTGTCACATGATACTGGATGAACGATAACCAAACGAGAGTCTAAACGAGAGCAGTGAACGAATTGGTGAACGAATCCTTTTAGTGAACGGAGTCAAATGATCAGGTAGCCTAGTTATACATATTTTTTTCACGGTACTAGAAGTTCACAATCTGTTTCTTCTGGATGTACTTCATTACTTGTGACACTCACTTTACTTATTGATTAAGTGAGTATTCTAAACATTAAGGTGCGTGTGCCTCCTTTGGATTCTCTAGAATGATTTAAACCCCTGTTTGGAGCAGTAAATGGAGGATCTTTTGCTCTTGCTGATGCGGTGGCTGCTGTTTGTACAAACATATGCAGAAGTTTGGCAAGAACGAGAAGTTGGGGTGTAATGTGGGAACCTGGAGGCTGAGGTTAGCGTGTGGTATTGCTGTACGGTGGACATCTCTCTGGTGCAGAAAAGCCGTTGAAAGAGGGCTCAAATATGCAACTGTTTCAGTCGCATATGCGACCTAGATTTAAACTGTGCGACCTGGAATTTAAATAGGGAGGACTGGTGCAACAGTAAACAATTGTCCTGGTGCGACTGTCCGATTTATAAAAAATATTTTTACAGCCATCAGACACCATGCTTATTTCCCCTGTGACCATTCTAACCAACCAAGCTTCAGCTTCTCGTTTCTTAGATAACCACTATGCTGGTTATAGATTGCCTAAAATCAATCACGGCGATCCTTTCACTGACAGCTGTACACAAATCATACAGTGTGCACTGCAAACTATGTGGAGTGGAGGATTGTGGGTAAAACCCAGTTCGCAACACCGTGGTAAAGATAGCTTCAGTAGTACATTCAGTAGTTTATACTATTTGCTAAGACAAAATATTTGCGTTCAGCATAGCATGATTTGTGAATTTATCATAGCTGATATATATCTATATATATATATATATATATATATATATATATATATACAGTACTGTGCAAGTCTTAGGCACTTGTAAAGAAAATCCGTAAGGCGAAAATCCTTTAAAAAATAATTAAATTAAAAGTTTCTAAATATCAAACAATTGACTATAAAGAACAGCAAACAATAAAAAACGGAATCAAATCAATATTTGGTGTGACCACCCTTTCCCTTTAAAACAGCATCAACTCTATTAGGTACACTGTTGTTCAGTTTTATAAGAAAATCAGCTGGTAGATTGTTTCAAGCATTTTGGAGAACTTGCCATAGTTCTTCTGCAGACTTTGGCTGTCTCGCTTGCTTCTGTCTGTCCAGGTAATCCCAGACAGCCTCGGTGATGTTGAGAACAGGCCTCTGTGGAGACCATACCATCTGTTGCAGAACTCCTTGTTCTTCTTTTCTCTGATGAAAGTTCAATTAAGTTTTTGGAAAATCAATGTTTGGAAATCTACAATTTGCTCTTTTCTACTGACACACTAATGCAGAAGACAAAAAAGAAACATCTAAGAAAAAATCTACATAAAAAATCTAGGGTGCCTAAGACTGCACAGTATTGTATATATATATATATATATATATGTGTTTTAATTCACAACCTCAAGCTGGCGGAGGACTGAAGTACCATGCTGTTATGGTTTCTTAGCCTGCTCTTCGCTCGGTGGCCACTCCTCCTTTGAGCGCTCGAGTAGCGTCTGAATTGTTGTTTTTTCTTCATCCGTCCCGTGTTTTCGTTCGTCCTTCCACTCAGTGTTTTCACCTGCACCGCATTTCCGCTGGCTATTTAAACCTCGCGTCTTTCTTAATCGACGCTTCCATATTGTCGTTTGTTTGACGAGGAAAGCCGGTACGGTACAGGACAGACAGCTTGAGTTGGACCACTTTGCCTTCACATAAAATTGTGACGCAACGCGGGACTTGACTCGGATGTCTTAGAGTTTGTTAGGAAGTCTCCTACTCTTTTTCTCTCTTTGTCTTTGTTTTCTTGAGTTTATCTGTCGCTCTAGTTCTCTTCACACCTCCTCATGAAACTCTTATGGAACACAACTTGCAAACAGAAATTTTTGGATCCTCATCTAATACATTGGTGCATCGCCACAAAGAGTTAGAAATGGGACCACCAGTTTGTCTCCACTTGTTTTCTCGCATGTGTAAGGGGCTGGGTCGGAGGACCAGGCGCGACAGTAGGGATCTGAAAGTGCTCGGGAGGAGCACCACTAAACGAAGGAATACTTTGTAGGTGGGAAGGCAGAAAACAGAAAAGAAACAGACTCCTTCTCTCACGCAGTGAGAATACTAGAGGGAGACTGGACACAAAGGAAGAACGAAAAACAACCTGCAATAAGGCGGGCGAACTCGTAGACACGAGAGATCACAGCAAGCTCTCGAAAAGAGAGAGGAAATGCAATAAATAAATAACAACCCAGCGTGGGCGAAAAAGGACTAGAGCGCTTAGAAAATAGAAAAACAAAGAAAGAACCTCCCGCTCTCATAAATGAAAGCAGTATTACCGAATGCTAATAATTTGCCACGGAAGCATAACATTCAAGGGAACATGAAGAATTTATCAAAGCTAACATTCCAGCTAATAAAACACCCACTCCACCTCTGGCAAATACCTTGGTGGCTCAAGCAGTTGAGAATGCAAAATAATTGAAACCAGAACTCGTATAAGCTCAAGCCATTTTCCAGAAAGTATTGGAATTCATTTAATTGGATGACCAGCCTTTCTCGGTTGGCGAGGACATAAGCTTTTGGGAACTTATAGGGCATCTTGAGCCCTGATATATGCTCCCGAGTGGATACTATTTCTGAGACATTTGTCTACCAGAGATGTTCAGTAACATTGCAGAACTGCTTGCCAACAACGCTGTAATCCGCTTCACCTCAGACATGTGGATCTTCGTTGTTAGCCTCATGATTATGCTTAGTCTCCCTGCTCAAGCTGCATACAGTTTTGCTTCACCGGCTCACACACCACAGAGGCTCCATATCTCACTGCCATTTCTTATTGGCTGTGGTTCTGAATGATATGCATGTTGTTAATCTAATCTAAAGCAGAGATCATTTTGGAGGGCCAAGATTGCTGTGATGTCTCCTTCCTCCTCAAAAGAAAACAGAGGATCTCCACCAATCAGAGAGCATGTTGGTAACAACAAACAGAACAACGCTAACAGAGATTGGTGGATGCTTTCTTGCACCTTTTTTTTTTGTGTGCCAATCATTCACCCTGAACTGAGGGAGGGCTGGAATCCACTCCTGCTTGGTTTTGATTTGCTGATCTGTGCTACTTTGCTAAAGTGCAGCTCTGTGTGATGCTGAAATGCAATTTACATTTTTAATAAAGCTGATCTCCATGGAGATAATAATGACAGCGAGGTCTGTCGGCAGTGATGTTGTGTGTTGTTTTTAGGATAAAGAAAGAAAGACGGTGTTCTGGAATTAGAATGAAAAACATCAAAGCTGTGACAGATGGGGTGAGTCTGAGCCCTGTGTCACATATACACACACACACACACACACACACACACACACACACACACACACACACACACACACACACACACGTACGTACGTACGTACGTACGTACACACACACACACCCATACACACACACACGCACGCACGCACGCACGCACACACACACATACACACACACACGCACGCACGCACACACTCACAAATGCACACACACACACACACACACACACACACACACACACTTGCCAGAACAGTTACTTTGTAGAGACTTTTACAAGAAAGGGGAAAAAAAGCCTGCATAAATATATGTCTAAAAGTTCTCAGAATGCCTTAGCAGATATTGAGATAAGGGTGTGGGAAGTAATAGAAAAGGCAGGTCTTAAGGTAGAACTACTTCATGCAGGGACAACATGAGGATGTGTTCAATTAGGAAAATATTTGGGAGTAGTAGTTGATCAAAGCCTATCAGGATGAAGGCATTATTCTGCAGCAGTAAACAAGGCCAACAAGATGCTGCAATATGGAGCAAAAGAATAAATCAAAAGTTAAGTGATATATTTAGAATTCAGGCAAATTCTGCACATATATGATATATCTGAAGTACATCTTTACACGGGGAGTTTCCAATTTGCACTCTCTCTCTGTCTCACACACTCACACTCTCTCACACACACACACACACACACTCTCTCTCTCTATCACACACACACACACACACACACACACTCTCTCTCTCTCACACTCGGGGTGTGCAGCGATGCCACTATCTGTATCTGTATCTGTTGGACCATCAAAATTATCTATATCTGTATCTGTATCCGGATAGAAACCGGAAGTGGGCAGGGATTTGACCGGAAGCGATGTTGCATATAGGAAATGTCATATTTTCTAGTCTAAAATTAATTGCTATTGCAATTTATGAGTATTCACCCCCCTCCCTGTCTTTTTTTTTTTTCAAAACCTTTTATAAGAACTATATTCTGGACTTATTTATCTAAACCCCCACCCCCTAACTGGGAGACACTGAACAATAATTTTGGATAAGAACTGGAAAAAATCTGAGGTACAATGTATAATCAACTCAGAATGAAAAGGCAGTTTTATAAAAACATGAAACCATTCCATTATACATACAATTTAAACTATTTCCACAATAACAAACCCTTTTGCCTGTTGTGATTTCATATTGTAGCCTACTTTGTTTTTGCGCTATGTGAAATGCGATGCCAAATTCACAATGGTTAAACATATCACAGATTGTAGGTTGCACGAAGCGGGAGGTGAGGGTGTATGTGTGTGTGCATGTGTCATTTGTGTAACTGCAGTGACAGTGCAGTGCTTGTTGCAAACTGAGCCCACTGGCCTTAACGTTAGCCTTTGCGTTGAGCACTGAGGTTTGGCGTTAATGGCGTAACATTTACACTTGCAGCAGAGCAAGCTACAATCAGTGTAGCTAGCCAGCCACTCACTTTCACCCTCCATACGAGAAAATGAATGACAGACTGCCTGGTGGTGGAGTCGAGAGAAATATCCGTTTCCAACCCACTATCCGTTTAATTCATTAAACTTTCAGCTTAGCTACTGTACATGTTAGCTTGCTCCAGCTTGAGCCAGCACTCGGCTGCTATGCTGATTAATGGGTGGAGAGAAAACAACATCAAAAGTGGATTCGCATGTAGGTATATATTCGCCACAATCGCACTGTGGTAACTTAATTAAAATTAATATATTTAGCCTATATCACGGATTCTGTGAATGCTTGTTTCTACCCAGATTCTTTAGCATTCAACTCGCAATGAGCATTCAACTCGCTGAGGTCACTCCACTGGCTCCCAGTTGCAGCCAGGATCAGGTTCAAAGTTCTGACCCTGGCCTACACTGCAGCCAATAGGACAGGCCCTGCCTACCTGCAGGACTTAATCCAGAACTATGTTCCTGCTCGACCACTTCGCTCTTCTACAGCAGGGCGACTGGCACTTCCCCCCCTCCGTGTCAAAGGCTCTCGCTCGTCCCGACTGCGGAGTTTTTCCACCTTAGCTCCTCAGTGGTGGAATTAACTTCCCATTCCCCTACGTTCTACTCCAACCCTGCCTGCATTCCGTCGAGGCCTGAAGGCACACCTCTTCAGACTCCACCTTGACTGATATTCTAACCTAGGAATATCAGTTCCCTGTGTTTTTCCTGTCTGTTTATTATAGTTTATAATAGTATTTAGAATAGAAGTGTAGTATTGCTGATTTACCCACAGCTTACTGTGAGCTACAGTCAACGTTCATTACTAGGGATAGCTGCTACATTATGGGAAGGATGTGCTTTGTCTTGTCTGTTCTGTAGTGATCTTGATGATGTCTCTGTATGCACTTACTGTATGTCGCTTTGGATAAAAGCGTCTGCTAAATGAATGTAATGTAATGTAATGCAATTAATTCCCACTGTGGACTTGTAATGTTCAGGTAACATACGCTTGTCTATCAATAGCATACAGGAGACCTTCCTGATCTAGAGTAGCCTAATACGTTAGCAAAATATCTTTATAAACATTAAGTTACAGTTTGGTTTTATAGTGTTAGTGGCTATCTCAATGAATTAAATCTCTGGCAGATAGCTAGCTGTACCAAATTAGTCTCCTTCTCTTATCTCGCTCTCTCTCGTTTTTTTTTTTTTTCCAAATCTGAATATTAACAAGCAACTTCGGGTAGAAAAAAAAAATCTGTTCCAACGCATTATTCGTGCTTTCCCGAATACGGTATTCGGCTCCGGATACACCCCTATCTCACACACACAAATACAAACACACATACACACACACACACACACACACACACACACACATACACTCACATTCTCACGCTTGCTTCTCAGAGTTCTCCCAGCAGAAGTCCAGCAGAAGAAGACCCCATCTACTCCAACCATTCCATGGCAACCACCCAGCCCAGGGCCCCAGACCTGGGAGGGACAGACCCACAGACACTGCCCCTGGCAGAGGGCCAAATCGGGGAGCAGCTGGAAGGCATGCACTACGCCTCCATCAAGCACTCCCCCCAGTCCGTGGAGACACAGGGCCGGGATGGGGCTGCAGGCCGAGGGGACGACGTGGTCTATTCACAGGTGGCGGTCAAGAGGAAAACCCAGAAGGGGAAGGTAGAGGATGGAGCGGGGCAGGGGGAGGAGCGTTTGGTCATAGGGGCGTCGATGGAGACAGAGAGTCTGTGTGTGGAAATGGAGAAGAAGGAAATGGAGGGAATCCCAGAATGCGAGTACTCCAACGTGGTCTTTAAAAAGAAGGACACACAACCTTAATGCTTTTGTGAGTCCGTACATGAAGAATCAGGCTCCAGCATAGCGTTATTCAGTAGCTTGGACTTACGGATAAATGCAAAAAAAAAGTACATTTTGCTGAACTTGCCAAAATGTGTTTGTGAAAAAAAAAAAACATTACTGTTGTATACTGAAACTTGTACTTAAAGAGATACTGCAGAGGCTTTTCTAAGGCCTTTTTTCCGCTTCAATTTGAACTGGAACTCGTGAGTGGGTGTGGTCATATGACGATGGTGCCACGTAGCCATATTATGAATATTCATACGGTCAAGGAGTGAAAGGGTGTGTCTTGGTGAACTGACTCAGGCCCCCACTGAACTCAGCCCCCTTCCTGCTCTCTCCTCACAACTAGGCTACGTCTTCGCGATCGAGGAGAGGACCGGGGATGTAACCGAATGGTAGAGCTAACGTTACCTAGCTAAGTTAGCTTGTTTGTCTGCCTAAAGTAACGTTACTATTAAATACATTCAAATACACAGCAAAACCCAGTCACATAGTAACGTTAGTATATTGAACATAGCTGGTTGTAGCGCCCAGCTCCACTTGGTCTGGAGAGAATTGTTATAATTTATTAGCTAACATTATTCATAAATGATAGCGATAACTAGCTATCTAGCTAAGTTACCAGTTCTCTGGACCAAACGGGGCTAAACTCACACACAATAGACTGGTTTGCATTACCTAATTTATCGATACATTCCGTCTCTCGGCAGATTATGAAAGCTAACATTGCCGGTGGCGTTACACCGAGGAACGATATATCTCTGACTCTTTGGCATAATGCAGGCAAGTTAGCTAAAGATACCAAAGTAAGACGTTGTAGATGAATAACTCTCTATGGCTACGTTCACACTGCAGGTAAAAAGTGGCACAGATTTTTTCCTCAAATGTGACACAGATCTGATTTTTTTTAATGGAAGTGTGAACAGCGAAAATCACATTTAATCTGACATTTCCAATTCTCATTTGGGCACTTTTGAATGTGGTATTAGATGCCGATACATAACCTATTGTGTCAAAGCGACCGCAGTCTGTCAGATCGGAATTAATGTGACTTTTTACGTCATTTTTGATGCAGCTAGCAGGGCATTAGAACGTGTACGCACAGGCTAGTTAACTCACTATTGTACAGGGTAGGTTATCAACAGATTCACATTATATTATCATGTGTTGTCATTTTAGATAAGTGGTAAATGTGCAAAGCAGTGGATTTTTTTGGGCACAAACGATACACCAAAATAAGTCGGAAGTAGGCAACGTTTTTATATAATTCGCGGACAGCTGCGTTACCCGTTTTGTGATTTAAAATAATGTTAGAACTGTCCATATTATTGTCTTGGTTTGTTGCGCGGTATTCATTATTCACGGTTTGTAGCTGCTTACCGAACGTTATGGTTGTCGGTCCAATTAGTGTGTCAATAGCTTCATCTAAGGGTGCGCAGTGATGTTAGGCTATACGTTACACATGAAGTTGAACAGATGTGTCATGTGATAGCTTTTTTATATTGTGTATTTTAACATGGCTGGAACGCTGTATTGGCCAATCTTCATCCCGGAACTATCCGTTTTATAAATGTTATATCGACTGGTCTCACTAGCCAAACGGCCGAGCGCTCCATTTTCTTAACTCGCCCGTCCTCATAATCACTCGCCCAGGCAAGTGAGCGAGGTTAATTTCATGCCTTGCTTGAGTTTCACTGAAACCGCACATGTCACGGTCCCCCCATTCCTGGCTCCGATCTCGCATTCACGAGTCACTCTGCACAGAAGTAGCAGCCACGGCAGCACAAAAAGCTAGTAAAAACCTTGGTTTTTTTCCCGTCTCCTCACCCTTATCATTAGCTCCACTGCACATCAACTTTAAAATTAACGGAGAAGCTGTGACTTTGATGACTTCCTTTTTGTTGTTGTTTATTTCTGCAGGCTGTGTAACAGGCGCTGTCTTTTGTTTTAGTTAATTTGCACGGGTCATTTGAGGAGAGCAATCGGTTCACACTGGAATCAGATATGGGCCACATTAAAAAATTAATGTGAACAGCCAAACAAAAAAAATCGGATCTGACCAATAAATCGGAATTGAGCACTAATGCCTGCAGTGTGAACGTAGCCTTAGTAGCTCGATATAAGTCGTAATATTAACGTTAGCAGTAATACAAAGCAATTCGCATTTGAACTTGAACTAACTAGTTAGCAGTACAAGGGTCTCAGTCTCAAAGAGGAAGAAAAAAAAACCCGTTGGTCTCTGCTTTTATACCACGTGCCCAGCCGAGACCACCCCTAGGACCACCTCAACTCCACCCATTTTTATGTTAAGGATCTTGTGACGTCACGAATCCCCGGAAATCAGCGTATTGGTAAGCCTACACAAAAACTCATATAAAACTATTTTGACTAAACATGAGATTTTCGGACATAGACAGTTGTGTATGTTTATAATCTAACTCAAAACACGTTAGAGTTTTCAACGGGAAAAGTCGGTTTTTGACTGCAGTATCACTTTAAGTTGAGATGTAGGCTACTTTTGTATACATATTAAAAAGTGTGCTGTTTTGACTATGTTTCTAAATATGATAAAGTTTTTTTTAAATGTGTATTGTCTGCTAAATTAATGTATGTACTTTATTCCAAGATACTTAATTAAAATTATGCACCTTGGATGTGCTTTTTTGTCCTACTACAATCTGGTGTTATATTTAACTGCCATTTTTATTTATCAACACAGCACACCCTGGTGGCCATAATATAAAATGCATTGCAGCCCAGACCACTGAAAATAATGCTGTAGGCCATGGATATGCAAATCTGGACCTCAAATCCAAGTCTGGCCCTGGTTTTCCTTCTCCCAGGTAATTAACTGAACAATTAGTGCTAGTGATTGGCCAGACTATCGTCACACCTGACTGCCAGGTAAAGGGAGGGTGGAAAACCAGCAGGTCTCGGACCTCGAGGACCGTGATTTGAATACCAGGGCTGTAGGCTATACGTGATACATTAAGCAAACAGTGACTATGACTGCACCATCCTGCATTGAGTTGCAAGCTAATACTTGCATCTTGTCAGATGCGCAACTATCTTTGAGGGGCAGAGCACAGAGTGAGCCACAGGGTCTGCTGGTTTTCATTGTTACTCAGCATCTATTTAATCTATTAAAGCCGTTCACTGCACAGTTAATTCACCTCACCTCTATGAGATGACTTAACTAAACAGTAATCCAGCTGAGAGGTTACAAAAGCAGGAATCATTTTTTTCAACATCCTGCCAGGACAACATCTTTTTTAATTTAGATATTGGAAGAAGGTCACTCTTATTAATGAATGGAAAGATCTGAATAAATATATATAGTTATGTCTACCATAGAAAACTCAAAGGACTTTATTGTTTACCCTAACAAACTGAGATCTATCAGAGAGATAGGATTTAAACCACATAAGAGCTTGCCCAGTGAGACCAACTGAATGTTCTATCCTGCGGAAGATAATATGGTGGTCTATAGTATCAAAGGCAGCACTAATATCAAGTAGGACAAGAATGGAAATGCAGCCACAATCCAGGGAGAGACACAAATGATTCATTACTAAGGCAAGGGCTGTCTCAGTGCTGGTGCTTCCTAAACCCAGATTTAAACCCTCTCATGCACATTGTTGGTGTAGAGGCAAATATATCTTTCCCTAAACATTAACAATATCCATTCCAAAATATAAGACCAGGTCTAAAGTATGACTGCAATAATAAGTGGGCCCAACAACATTTTGACTGAAGTCAATTGATTCTAAAATAGATATGAATCCAGATGTAAAAGGACCACCTGCTTTTTCAGTGTAAAAATCACCTCATATCACCACTTATGAATAATAAATTCCATAAATTCATGAATGAAGTGAGGAGTATGGGCCAGGAGGCCTATAGACTATCACAAGAGCAATAAGCTGAGAAAAGAGGCAGCAGAGGAAGGTTCATGACTAGTACTTCAAATTAATTACATTTATAAGGGTTTTGGGGTTGAGTGAATAAGGGAATTGTAAATAACACGACAATAACTCCTGACGAGAATGAGAACATCTCTCCTATTACCGACAGCCCACAATGACAGTAACATAGTAGTTTGTAGATTAACTATGTATTTAATGTCTAAAAAAATACTATGAACACCACCACCTGTTGCCAACTAATAGTATGACTATAATAGCTGCATGATTCATTGTGCGTCGCTGCAGTAGCCTAGTAAAAAGTAACATGAAGAAAAATAAATAAATAAATCTTTACCAAGGCTCGAGACAGGGTACTCCTGCGTCAAAGTCAGGCACACTAAACAGAAGGCCATAACGTAGCTGCACATACAGTCAAGCCGGAAAGTATGCACACTCTTTCACCTTCTCCACATTTTATTACGTTACAGACTTATACTACAATAGATTGAGTTCATTTTTTGCCTCAAACATCTACACACAATAGCCAATAATGACAAAGTGAAAACAGGTTTTTAGAAAATATGCAATTTAATTTTACTGACAAAAATAGGTTATTTAGGGGTTACATATCTGTACACACCCTTAGCCTAATACTTGGTTGCTGCACCTTTGGCAGCGATTACAGCTTCAAAGCGTCTTGGGAAAGAAGCTACGAGCTTGGCACACTTGTTTCTGGACATTTTTGCCCATTCCTCTTGGCATATCCTTGCAAGCTCCATCAGGTTGGATGGGGAGCGTCGGTACACAGCCATTTTCAGCTCTTTCCACAGATGTTCAATTGGATTCAGGTCTGGGCTCTGGCTGGGCCACTCAAGGACATGCACAGACTTTCTCCGAAGCCACTCCTTTGTTCTCTTGGCTGTGTGCTTCGGGTCGTTGTCATGTTGGAAGGTAAACCTTCGCCCCAGTCTGAGGTCCAGAGCGCTCTGGAGCAGGTTTTCTTCAAGGATCTCGGTGTACTTAGCTGCATTCATCTTTCCCTCTATCAGGACTAGTCGCCCCGTTCCCGCTGCTGAAAAACATCCCCACATCATGATGCTGCCACCGCCATGCTTCACTGTAGGGATGGTATTAGCCAGGTGATGAGCGGTGCCTGGTTTCCTCCAGACGTGACGCTTGGTATTCAGGCCAAAAAGTTCAATTTTGGTTTCATCAGACCAGATAATCTTGATTCTCATGGTTTGAGAGTCCTCTAGGTGCCTTTTGGCAAACTCCAAGCGGGCTGTGATGTGCCTTTTACTAAGGAGGGGCTTCCGTCTGGCCACTACCATAAAGGCCTGATTGGTGGAGTGCTGCCTGGATGGTTGATCTTCTGAAAGGTTCTCCCATCTCCACAAGGATACGCAGGAGCTCTGTCAGAGTGACCCTCGGGTTCCTGCTCACCTCCCTGGCCAAGGCCCGTCTTCCCCGATTGCTCAGTTTGGCCGGGCGGCCAGGTCTAGGAAGATTCTTGGTGGTTCCAAACTTCTTCCATTTACGAATGATGGTGGCCACTGTGCTCTTTGGGACCTGTAAAGCTGCAGAGATTTTTCCGTACCCTTCTCCAGATCTATGCCTTGACACAATCCTGCTTCTGAGGTCTGCAGATAATTCCTTTGACCCCATGGCTTGGAGTTTGCTCTGACGTGCACTGTCAACTGTGAGACCTTATATAGGCAGGTGTTAGCAATCCCGAATCATGTCCAATCAATTGAATTTATCACAGATGGACTACAATTAATTTGTAGAAACATCTCAAGCAGTATCAATGGAAACAAAATGCACCTCAGCTCACTTTTGGGTGTCATATCAAAGGGTGTGCACACTTGTGTACATATGATATTTTACATTTTGATTGTTAATAAATTAGCACAAATGTCTAAAAACCTGTTTTCACTTTGTCATTATGGGCTATTTTGTGTAGAATTTTGAGACAAAAAATTAACTCAATCTATTGTAGAATATGTCTGAAACGTAATAAAACGTGGAGAAGGTGAAAGAGTGTGCATACTTTCTGGCTTGACTGTACATGGATGCTTTTTTCCGATACTGTCCTACCTACAGTATGTCCAGCGCAGGTTCAGTGTGGTAATTTTTCCCCCCGTAGTGTTACCTGCGTTAAATAGTTTGATCGTAGTGGTATCGGACCATGCAGGTGTAGTTTAGTTTGCTGTACTGCAATGGATGTATAATAAGGCATTTTGACTCGCTTCGAAGTAGTTTGTAGTAGCTTCCTGAACAGTTCACTTACGTTCAAATTTCTCTGGCAAAACTAGCTAACAGATGCTTGGGACAACACACACATAGACCACCATAGCATATCCGGGTGCTTGACGGTTCACGCCCCTCTCTGGGGGAATACAACGGCGAATGCATCCATTCAACTCAATGGGATTGCCCAGGTACTTTTATATATGGCTGTTTGCAAAACTTGACTTTCACAGTATTAGTCTGCATAGCACTGTTATGAGCTTGACATGACATCAGTCATTACCATTCAAGAGAGCTTATTTAAGAGTTACCAACTTTTTACTCCACCCTGAGTAATCTTGTGGAGACATACTGTTTATTTTGCTGTGCTTTGCAAGACAGTATGGTAAAGTCGGTATCGTTATCCCAGAAAAATAAAATAAAATAAAATAAAATATACAGTGCCCTCCACTATTATTGGCACCCCTGGTAAAGATGAGTAAAAAGGGATATAAAAAATTCACCGTTTGGTGAATTAGCTTAATCTCACACTGAAAAAATGAGAAAAATCCAACCTTTAATTGAAGTAAATTTATTCTGAGAAAATACCTCAACAAGAAATAATTATTTTTTACTAAAACCACGTGTGCCACAATTATTGGCACCCCTGCATTTATATATAGAATAAAGTAATAATTTTTTATATTTGGTCGCATATGCTTTGCATGCCATGACGTCCTGATGTCTCTGACCCAACAACATCAAAAGACTCTTGATATCTTATTTTCTGGTACTCTTACAATCGATACTATTACGTCTCTGCATTTGAATGGATCTCTGTGGGAATTGGGGGGTGGGACTAGATTTAGCTGTAAATTATGCTGGAACAGTATGGAATACATGGTTGGTAAAATGGCTGTCATCAAGGGTTTGAGGTATCAATCGAGCCATCACTCTGCTGCCAGATATGCAATAGATATGGATTGATCACTTTAAGGGTTGTTTCTCCTGACACATTTATGGAAAAGTGATGGTTTAAGGCTTGTTTGATACATCAAACCCTTGATGACTTAGAGCCATTTAGCCAACCATGTGGTTCATACTGTTCCAGTTTAATTTACAGCTAAATCTAGTCCCACTCCCCCACAATTCCAATAGAGATCCACCATGTTTGAGCTTCTGTTACTTTGTTTCAGTAATACTTAGAGTAATTCTGACTATTGGACAACACACTTCCATGGTTTACCATACAAAAGAGAACAGGAGTATGGTGCTAGTCAAAGTAACCATTTTATTTTTGGGCGTGTGTTCAAAAAAGTTGTTGCAAGAGAAGGGGTTACGTGTTAAGTGTCACTTTGCAGTGTTTCCATAGTGACTGTGGATGTCAGAATAGTGAAGAGTATTATTTGTGTCTTTGTGCAGTAGCTCCTCTTTTCTCCATTCTCCTTTGGATGTTTCTCTGCTGACTTTGTGTTTGGGCCTGTAAAAGCAGACTTTTTTTCTGTGTTATGAAGTCAAAGTAGTTTGATTGTTGGATAAACATTTGTAAAACAAATTCTGTATTTCAGCATGTGCATATTACTGTATTCAGACACACAGGTTGAATTTCAGTTGTTGTTTCAGGAGAGAAGAGTGGGTATGTTGCATAAAGCCACATATTTCCTAAGAATGTTAGGCAAAAATATGCACAGTATGTTTCGCAAAAGGCCACATCTAAGCAGTTCCTCTTTGTGTGAGTTTGTTCTTGTGCTCTGCAGGCTGAGGGTCAGTGTGCAGTGGAGAGAGGCTGGATATTCTTCTGATCTACAGTAAGTATATTTCATGTAACACTTGGCTCTGTCAAACTATAGATTATCTTCATTTACATTTTAGCCATTTGGCAGACGCTCTTATCCAGAGCGACGTACATTAGTGCATTTTCAAACTAGGAACAAGTGCGTTAAAACGACCCTAAAAGGTAAATCTGATTTCAAGCACCAGGCGTAGTCAGTATGATTTTATTTATTAATTTTTTTGGGGGGGGGGGGGTAATCACACGATATCGATCATTAGCGTGTACAACAGTAATCCAATAAGTAACCTTATGAGACAGGTGTATGCGGGTTGGACCCGTAATGCACGACTCAGAACACGGACGTAATAATAAATGCCCGCAAGGGCTTTATTATGGGGAAATCCAAAAATCGTAGTCACACAAGCAAAGTTCATCCACAGAAAATCCAGCCAAAAAACCAAAGTATAGTACCGAGGGCGAAGGCAGTCTCGGAATCAGTACACCATGCACAAGTTCAGAAACCAGAGTAGCTGTCAGCGGAGCAGAAGTACAATTCAGGGGTTAAGCAGAGTTTGTAGGTCATGGGACGTTGCAGGAATCAGACCGAAGTCCTATCCGCGGGGCAGAGGTACAAACAGATAGCAGGCAAAACTCGTGGTCAAAAAACAGGCAGTAGAAACGGTAGGCAGGCAGTAACGATGGTCAGTAAACAGGCTTGGATCAATAACAAAAGTCAGACAATGGATAACGCTCAAAAGTGACAGTAGATAAACTAACAGGCAACAATTTCGCAAAGACAAGACATGAACACTGATCTTATATGCTGGTGTAGACAGGTGCAGACACTGTGTGAAGGGGAATCAGGTGTGGAAGGCTGATGAGGTAACAAGATAATTAGTAATCGTTAGTAATAAACCTATCCTGACCTAGCGTTAGTAAATTAGTAAATGACATGCACAAGAAACGTAAGGTAAACATGAACACATGGTTAGAGAGTTAGTGTTACCCAATCCTGATCTAATGTTAGTAGATTAGTAAATAGACACGGGAAAATGAAACAATTAGGGAAGGCTGAGTGACAGCAAGAGAGAGAGGGAAAACAGCATGAATGCAAGGCTGCGGAAAAACATGGAAATGTGTATGCTACCAATGAACTGCATTGTAACATAAACAGAACACAAGCATGACATAAACCGAAATTAAACTGTGACAAACTAAACATGAAACGTGGCAAAAACATGACAGAAACGTAACAGGGACCCCCCCCCCCCCCCCCCCCCTAACGACCGACTCCTGACGGTCTACACAGTTTATCAGGGTGGTCACGGTGAAAGTCCTTGATTAGCGATTTATCAATAACCAGACTGGGAGCGATCCAGGAACGCTCCTCCGGGCCATAACCCTCCCAGTCCACCAGATACTGGAACCCCCGGCCTCGCTTGCGAATGTCCAGTAGCTTCTTAACAGTGAAGGCCGGGTGGTTATCTATGATATGGGGAGGAGGGGGTGGGGGATCAGGAGGGCAAAGGGGGTCAGTGGAATAGGGTTTAATGCATGAAACATGAAACGTGGGGAAGGGGGCAATGACAGCTTGACTGAGGTGGGGTTGATAATGCTGTGAATCTTGTAGGGACCGATGAAGCGGGGCTTGAGTTTGTGGGAAGCGGATTGGAGGGGAATGTCCTTTGAGGAGAGCCAAACTCAGTCGCCAGGCTTGTACTCAGGGGCTGGAGTGCGGTGGCGATCAGCGACTCGACGATTCCGTTCGGCCGTGCTCAATAGCGCGGGCCCGGGTGTCCCTCCAGATCTTAAGGCAACGGTGCATGTGGGTGGCAAGGGAGGGGACAGCAATCTCGGCCTCTTGGTCGGAAAACAGTGGGGGTAGGTAGCCGAGGGAAACTTCGAATGGGGATTTTCCAGTAGCCGTGCAGGGCAGGGCGTTGTGCGCATACTCGACCCAGGTGAGCATCTTGCTCCATGAGGTGGGGTTCTTGGCCGATACACAGCGTAACGCAGCTCCGAGGTCTTGGTTGGCCCTTTCGGTCTGACCGTTAGACTGGGGGGTGGTAACCTGACGTGAGGCTGGAGGTGGCTCCGAGAGCCGAACAGAAGGCCTTCCAGACCTGGGAGATGAACTGGGGGCCACGGTCGAAGACAATGTCCGCGGGAATGCCATGGATCCGGAACACTTCTTTGACCAGTAAATCCGCGGTTTCTTGGGCAGTGGGCAATCCAGGCAGGGGGATGAAGTGCGCTGCCTTACTGAACCTGTCGACCACAGTCAGGATGGTGGTGTTGCCCTCAGAAGGGGGGAGTCCGGTCACGAAATCCACCCCGATGTGGCTCCAAGGGCGACTGGGCACTGGCAGAGGTTGGAGCAGACCAGCTGGGGCCTGGTGAGAGGCCTTGCTCCTGGCACAGGTGGTACAGGCCTTGACGAAACGCCTGGTGTCGGGGATCATGGAGTTCCACCAGAACCTTCTCTTGAGAACAGCCAGGGTCCGGGTAAAGCCGGGATGGCAGGACATGAGGGAGGAGTGAGCCCATTGGAGGACATGTGTCCGGGCGGCGGAGGGAACGTAAAGGCGTATACCGGGATTGGACCTGGGATCGGGCTCATCACGTAGCGCCTTCTTGATGATGGCCTCAATCCTCCAGGACACCGAAGCAACGGTGCAGGACCCAGGGAGGATGTTCTCCAGTGCCTCTCGCTCGGAACTGGCCATGAACTGTCGGGACAAAGCATCTGGCTTGACATTCTTGGAACCAGGGCGGTAGGTCAGAGAAAAATTGATTCATTAATTATCTTGTTTTTGATTATAACAAATTATCATATTTATTTTTTATTTGTATTACTATCCAGATTTGACAACATGGGTCATAAAGGACCTATATTAATTTCCTATGTTATTTGATGTATTTATTTATTTACCTTTATTTATACAGGGTAGGTTGACAGAGCACACATGCTCTTTTACAGCAACGCCCTGTTAGCGCCCCCCAAATAGCTTAACCTGCATTGTCTTTGGATTGTGGGAGGAAAGCGGAGCACCTGGAGAAAACCCACGGAGACACGGGGAGAACATGCAAACTCCACACAGAAGGGTCCCGTCTGGGATTAGAGCCTGGGACCTTCTTACTGTGAGGCAACAGTGCTATCCACTGCACCACCATGCCTCCACATGGCTGAGTGCTTCTTTGCTATATCTCTGAGATAAATTATTTTCATTATGTAATGATACAGAAATTCATTATATATCTTGTTTTGAAC